>JPKC01002508.1:0-44352 GCA_000750925.1 Pseudogymnoascus sp. VKM F-4518 (FW-2643)
GTGGGGGTGGATATGGTGGAGCGGTGGAGGAGGAGTGTTATGAGTCCTGGGGCGTAGGTGTGATGTATGTGATGAGTGATGTGGTGGGGGGTGTTTTTTTGGTCTGGAGTGGGGTTTGGGAGGGATAATATAGATGGATGGGTTGGTGCATTGCGTGCGTGGGTGGGATGTGGATGGGGGGGAGTATGTAATGTTGTAATAGAGTAATAATTATGGGAATACTTGGGTTGAACTTGAACTTGGGTTATGCATGGTGGGTGTGGTGACTTGGAGGCGGGGAGGTGTGATTTGTACTGTAGTATTATTGATTATTTAGGGGGTATATCTAGTCCCACTCATCCATCGCAGCAGCTTCTTGGTGCTCCTTCTCATTACTCTTTCGTCCAACGCCGGCATTCCATCCTCGTAACGACAAGCAATTATAGGTAGGTAAAGGGTATCCAAGCTCTCTCCGTCTATTCCGCACCTGTTCCAGGTCTCGCGTACTTCAACAATCCATCCCCCCAGTTTGGTCTTGGTCATATCATCAAACCTCTTCGCCGCCGCCGCTACTTCCCAGCTCAGGATACCGCACTACCGAGCCGCCAGACGCGAAGCTTCCGGCAGACAAAGACACCCAGCTCTCGCTCGGGGATAGCGACGCGTTTCCTGATCTCCGTCCGCGGGGGGTGCTCGACCGCGATATCTGTATTCCCAATCCTCCACCCGCCATCGCATCATCTCCGCCATCAAATCTCGCAATCGGCTCTTTCCTCACAGACCCCTCCCGACTTATCAACGACTCATCAGCACCCTCATCATCATCATCTTCATCCTCCTCATCCATCTCACTCCCCGACTCCTCCACCACCGGCGGTCCCCCCCCTAACGGCCTAACCCCCCTCAAAACCTCAGCAAACAACCCCATCAACCCCCTAAACTCCCCCTCCCCCACCGCCCTCCCCGAAAACCTCGCCTCCTCATACCCCCCCACAAACTCCCTCCACGGCACCCCCCCATCAAGCACCCCCAGCTCCAACAACACCAACACATACTCCCTAAGCCCCGCATGCGCCGGCCTCGGCAACAGTGCCAAACTCGCCGCCGTCGCCCCCGAAATCGCCACAGCTTTAGCCTCAATCAGATGCGGTAGCTCCGCTATCACAGGCGCATAGTGCAAGTTCGGCAGATCGGGCGACGTGGGCGGTGACCACCCCGCGTGCGCGATAGGGCCCCACACCGGGTCAGCGGTAGGCATGAGCGCCGCATCCGCAGCTTCTGCTTCGCGGCGCCGCCGTCGTCGCCGGCGCAGGAGGCGGTGTGTGTGTTGTGCCAGGCGCCGGGGTGTGGGTTCGATGGTTGCGGAGGGGAGGGGGCAGGCGAGGCCCATATCGACGGCTGCGGTGTTTGTGGCGGGGGTGTGGGGG
The DNA here is from genome assembly GCA_000750925.1 of Pseudogymnoascus sp. VKM F-4518 (FW-2643). Taxonomy (NCBI): domain Eukaryota; kingdom Fungi; phylum Ascomycota; class Leotiomycetes; order Thelebolales; family Thelebolaceae; genus Pseudogymnoascus; species Pseudogymnoascus sp. VKM F-4518 (FW-2643). The sequence goes on from JPKC01002508.1 coordinate 1,407, forward strand.
CGGGCGTTCCAAGCGACGAGGGCGGAGCGGCGGAGGGCGTCGCGGATTAAGGTGTGGACCTTTGGGGGCAGGTCGGCAGGGGTGAGGGGGAGGTAGGGTTTGGGTATTGAGGCGAGGATGGTGCGTGTTGTGTAGAGGCGGGAGGCGTAGAAGAGAAGGGCGAGGAGGGCGGTGAGGAAGTAGACGGTCGAGAGTACGAAGACGTTGTAGAGTTGCCGGTTGGTGAGGGCTTGGCGGATCGCGTCGGCGGGGGGGATGATGAGGAGGACGAGGAGGATGAGCGCGAGGACCGTGTAGATGGTTGTGTAGAAGACGCGGAAGAGGCGGGGGGTGCGCGCGCGGGCCATTGTGTGGATGGGTGGTGTTACATTATCGGGGGTTCGTGGGAGGTGTGAGCATCGCAGGGAGGGTTGAGGGTTGTGGTGTGTCGTGGTCGAGGGTGTGGCTTGATGGCAGCTTGGAGATGATGCTCGAGAGGATAGAACAGGCGGTCGCCGCGCCCGGGTATGCGTCGTCTTTGGTGGATGTAGGGATGTGAGGTTATAAACTCTAGGAGTGAGTATCCTATATCCAAGATAATAGAAATGTGCAGGTTGGTATTTCCATAGGGTGAGTTTGGAAAGGAGCGGACGTTGGTCTGGCATGTGTTGTTGTGGACCTTCACAATTCTGGTCCAGACCAAATATCGGATGACTAAGCTTGACGTCGAGCAACGCGAATAACGAACAAATTGTCATTTGGGTTAAAGGGTATTTAAATTTCATAGACGCATTTTGGTGAAGTATTCGATATATTTTATATATTTTCAGCAGCATACTTTTCATATATTCAGATATAAATGCCTACATTACTCCCACCAAGCCTTGTCCCTCCTAGAGCTCATCAACGCTCTCTAGAGTCATGACATGCTGCGTCCCATCCCCTCTCATCTCGTCCTTCACATTCCCTACGACGAAGAAATCCTTAACAATCGCAGTCCCGTCTATCACGGCCGCATACTGCTCCGGGGTACAAGAAGCTGGAGCTCGAACATAGCACTTCGGCTCCGGGACCTCGGGGACCTCATTCTTGACATGGAACGTCGAGGACAGGCCTTCGGTCACCAAGTCATCGGAGACGGGCAGTAGACCGGTCGCAATGTCGCGGTTGAACGTGGCGCGCATGAAGATCTCGTAGGAGACTTCGGGTTGGTACCATGGGACTGCCGTTTTCAATTAGCCTCGAATCCCACCAGAACAAGCCCCTGCAATCATGTTCCTCTCCGGGGTAAACATACCTTCATGCCCAGCCTGGAACACCCGTGAAAAGGAGTAATTCCCATACTGCCTCACGAATCCTCCCTCCCCTTCACTCGTAAGAAGCGGCGCGTACCCAGCACCCTTAAACCCTTCGGCCCCTTCATGCTCGATCAAGACGGACACTGCCTCCCCGCCGAGCCAGTTACAGGCATAGTCGCGGTCGCCGTACATCATGTGCACCTTGACCCCGCTATCGAGGAGATAGGCGACAGCCTCCATGGAGCCGGCACGGTTAATGTCGCCGGTGGAGTCGAAGGCATCGCCGACGGCGGGGGATGACGAGGTGAAGTTTACGGGGACGCCGAGGGCGGAGAGGACCCAGTCTTGGGCGAGGTAGCCGTGCATGTCTGGGTTGTGTTAGTGAGGTGTGAGATGGGGGGTAGAGTTCTTATAAAGGATAGCAAAGGGCTCTCACATGGTTCCGGGGTTGGATCAGCTCTTGGGTGTGCAATATCGTACCAGCCCCACTTCAAGATGTGTAAGTTTAAATTCATATGGAGTACTTGGTGAGGGGGGAGGAAATAGGATGGGGACAAACAGCGAGGGTCGATTCGAGCCCATCCAGCGATGCACAGTCGACTTTGTGGATGTCGTCGAAGCACTTGATGACCGAGGGCACATTTCCTCTCCAGTCTGGGTCTTCTGCTTCGGCTAGCTTCTGACATGCTGCCAGCTTCTCTCTGCATCCGCCTGGCCTGTCATATTCGAACGCTGTTTTTTCGTACTGTTCTTTGCTGATGTGCTGGATTCCGTATGTCTGTAACCCCATTAGTACGTGATAAAAAATATACAGCAGAGAACATACATTATTATACGCCATTTGATTGTAGCTGGGGAACTGGATGAGGTTGTCGAGTAGGCCGTTGATTATCCCCAGCGTGTCAAGGTGTATGTAATGAGTGCCTTCCTCGTCAATCGTGCCATTATTAATCTTCTCGTTCTGCTGCTGGAAGAACTTGAAGAACCCCGGCCCGTAATGGCCTCCATAGCTCTCAGTCCATAAGCTTACCCTGTCATCATTCGGCTTGTATGCCGGGAACTCGGCGAACCAGGTCTGCGCGAAGTGCCACACCGCGTGCGCAGCATGCACGGTCGTGTTGGCGGTCTTTCCCAGCGACTGGCTGCCCACCGTGCCGACGTAGAAGGTATTGTTCTGCTCAGGAACGCCGTCGGCGAAGTCTGTTGGGATCATCTTTTTGAGTTCACCCTCCTGGGCGAGGTTTACAGTGATATTGGTGAGGACGTCGTAAGAGAAGCCAACTTGCGCCGGCTGGTCAAGGTAGAGCATGTTCACCTCGTTGTTCCATGACCATGGGTTTAGGTAGCTGGAGTTGGAGTCTGCACCAATAAAGCAGGGGCCGTTCTCTTGAAGGCCGCCCATTAGGGACGAGCCTCCGGGGCCGCCGTTGAGCCAGATGGCGAGCGGGGCATTTTGGGGGTCTTTTCTCGATTCGAAGAACCAAAAGAAGCTGGTGGCTAAGGTTAGCTGAACGTCTACATCTTTATAATCCGTATCCTATGGGATTCTCACGTGTTGATGGGGTAGTCCTGATTCTCACCACTTATATCAGAAAGTAGGCCAGGAGGAAGATGCACGTATCCGCTGTAGCTTTTGACACCGGGTGTAGTCTCGCAAATTCCAGGCTGGACATTTGTCAGCTATAATGTTGAGAATAGCATATATGGCTTATTTAAAATACATGCCTCTTTATACGAAATTGTGACTCCCTCGTGGTACTTGGATTTTAGCGTTGTGACATCCTTCACTGGCGGCGGGAACTGGGCCAGAACCACCACATGAGTCAAAGCAAGGGCACCAGCAATTAATGAAAGCATTATATTGTCAATAAAACAAACGCGCAATTACTGTGTGCTAAAACAAAAAAAGATGCGCGCACCAAGGGAGGAATATTAGATGCGTCTTATATGTAACAAAACTACAGAGTCACACCTCATCCGACACTATGCGATCCATACGCTACATGCGGAGCTATGATGTTTCTGGCAGGTGCACTTGTCCTGCTTACGTTGACGCCAAAATACGCGTTTTTGGCGGAGACAACGCGAATCCTACCCATGCATTTGATGTTCCGCACCCCAAAAAACCCCAGTATAACGTCCGCCGCATCCCAATTGAGCAGTGATAGTCGTGATATTGGAAATCCGCTGGAGACCTTCTAGCTAGTCACAAGAATCCTGCACGTAGCAAGTACAGTATATTAATGTGGTGCCTAGCTACGAGTCCAAGGCTCCAGATGCATTGTCATAATAGATTTTCGTTCTCGAACAAAGGAGGGAGAGTGGGAGTAGGAGTGGGGGTGAGGGCGAGGAGTACGAGCGACAGAAGTGATAATAAGTATAGCGTTTGTAAGAGTAAGAGTAGGCTATAAAGAGTAGTATAATAAGTATATAGGTAGCTAGCTATACCTATAGTAACGTTTTTAGATTTATATAGCCTTTGTTATATAGCTAGTTGAAAAGAATTAGGTGAAAGTTGAGAATGGCGATTAGAATAGCGATATTTATAGTGTACGATAACTACAGCTACTCCTACCCCTACCCTACTATTCGTGGTTGGGCCGGCCCGTTCCCGGAGGCTCATATTCGTGGTTGGGCTGGCCCATTCGCGAATATGACTTATTCGCGGTTGGGCCGGAGCATATATAGTAAGGCACCTACCTACCCTGGTTTGTAGTCGAAAATCTAACTGTTCGCTTTGTATCCCAATCCGTGCACTTTGCTTACTCCATCCAACCTTGAACGACGACTATACTAACCTTCCCCCTCGCTGAAAATCGAACAGAAACAGAACACAAGTATATATTTTAATAATATCAGGGATAATGCAGAGCCAGGAATGGGCATTAGGGGCGGAGGAAGCATGGTTCAACTGGCGCCCCCTCGACCCAGACCCCGTACTGAAACAGATCCGGCTCCTCATTCTCCCCCGCGGCTCGTTCGACGATCCGATCCAGTGCCGCCTAGACCACGTCTCGCTCAACAGCTGCAGCGCCTACGAGGCGCTTTCCTACGAGTGGGGACCCCTCCCAGAAACGCCCGACGACGAGCCTATCATCTACCTCGACGGCTGTCTAAAGCGCGTGCGAAAGAGCCTCCGCGACGCCCTCCTGCACATCAGGCTGTCAGACCGCGACCGCTACATCTGGATCGACGCGCTCTGCATGAACCAGAGCGACGAGGACATTGTCGCCCGGGCGGAGAAGAAGCGCTCTATCATGATGATGGGCGAGATCTACCGAGGGGCGAGCAAGGTGATAGTGTGGCTCGGCCCGGCCACGCCTGAAAGCGACGCCGCAATGGCGACACTCAACTGGATCCAAGAGAACCACCCTGCAGCTGAGATGCGCGGTATCGGGTTCAGCTTCATCAGCCCCACCCTAGGCGGCAGCTCCTCCCACAGCGGGGAGCAGGAGGTGTCGGACGCGGAGCTCGAGACTCGCCACACTGTGCCGCCGCTCCTACTGGACGCGCATGTGGATGATCCAGGAACTCCACCTCGCTGCTGCGCTAGATCTGTACTGCGGCCGCAGCATGACGACAGGCGCCGCCTTCCACAGCACGTTCCAGTACCTGTATCACCAAGCCAACCAACAACCAAGCGGGAACCAGGATGACCCCCCCGCTCGCCTCCTCCAGAGCATCCCCTTTGACTTCCATTTCAACTACAGGCAGCCGGCGTACAAGCGCGACCCGCGCAAACTCACTTTCGCCTTCTGGGTCGCGCAGGCCATCGAGAAGGGCTTCGCTTGCTACAAGCCGCACGACGTGGTGTATGCGCTGCGGGGTCAGAGTTACCGCGTGGCGGACGATGAGGCGGTGCCGGACTATAGGAAGAGTCTAGAGGGCGTTTTTATAGATGCGATGGTGGCGTGGGGGACAGGGAATCTAGAGGCGGAGTATGGGAGTGGGAAGTTCGTGACGCGTAGGGAGGCGGTAATGTTGGCAGATACGCTACTCGGTAAGGGGGAAGGCGGAAAGGGGGGGTGGGTGGAGAGGAATGAGGAGAGGTTTGAGGAACTATATAATAAGGCACAGGAGGAGTGGTGGCAGAGGCGGGAGCAGGGGAAGTGTGGATTTATTAATAAACCCTTATATGAAGGTCTTGTAGGGGGGCAGGAGGAGGCGGCACGGAAGAAATCTAGAATGGAAACACTAGCACGATTAAGACAAGAGAGGAAGTTGCTATTAGAACAAAGGTAGGTAGGAAACACTTATGCTCTTAAGATAAAAGAGGGACCTATAATAGTTAACTATAGTATATATTCGTGTTTGTAAGGGGTAAATGTCCCTCCGACTGGCTTCGTCTTAAGGCAGCAACTTGCTTCGCGTTCTTGAAATAGATCCAGGTTGAAGATTTGGGAAATCGCTAGTACTGCTTCTTCTTCTGTAAGTGCTGCTCGCAGTCGTCGAGACAGCAGTACTCCCAGTAGAGGTATGGGTGACAGGGGTGATCAGCCTCTGCCGCCTCGGAGGTTCCCGTTATTGTTGAGGTGGTTGAATAGGTCCCACAGGTCTTCCGACCGGTCCCTGATCAATTCTTGCTGAGGCAGTTTTCTGAGCAAGTCCCCGTAAATGCTCCGAATTGTTCGAACCTTCCGGGAGGAGTTGGATTCTTCCCTCGCTTTCTTAATTTTCTCGTGGGTGAACTTGACCATAGACCTTACGGTCTTGGACATAGCTCTTTACTGTTCTGGACAATTAACGGGTATGATACTCCCATTGCAACAGACGTTGTGGACTGTGGGGGACGTGGTCCCTTCAATGGATCCAAGGTATAAATGTGTTGAGATTTTCTTGCTTTACCCATCCTTCGCTCACTTTCGATCCAAATCATTTTTCCTTCCCAGCTATCTCCTCAAGCCCTACCACAGCTTCCATTACCCATCTCCCTTGACCTCACACTTCACCATCCACAGACGGCCCACGCAAAGTCGCCTCCCTAGGCAACCTATTCTCTCCCTCCTTATATACCGACCCGACCTCTTCCCTCGCCAAATCATTCACCCACCTCCCTGCCCCTTCCACCCCTCCCTCTCGGAACCTACTCGCCAGATAAAACCATGCAAGCGCATTCCCCACCGTCCCAACCTCATCGCTCACCGTCCGCGCTGCCTCCTCACTCATCCGGTCATATAACTCATGATCAGTCCATAGTCTTAACAGACACCCCGCCGCATCCTTCCAGTCCCCGGGCTGGACAAGGAACCCGTTGCGATCGTGCTGGACTTGGAGTTGGATCCCGCCAACCCGACTTACAATTACCGGCTTCCCCTTCTTGAGCGCCTCGGAGACTTTCACCTCGAAGCCTTCACGGATCGAGAGCTGGAGGACGGTGTGCGCGTTACTCAAGAGCGCGTTGAGGAGTTGGTCGTTTGGCTCGAGGCGCTGGACTGAGATGGAGCTGGCGAGGTGAGGGCAGTGCGTGTCGATGTGGGACATGGTCTGGTCGTGGATGAGAGTGCCGTCGGGGTCGTCGACAGAGCCGTTACCAACGCTGTGGAGAAGGGTGTTAGCCATGGTCTAGAAATTAAAGGGGGTTTGTGGCAGAGAGGGGCAAAGCCAAGACTAACATTAGGAGTTGAGGGGCATTCTTGCTTGACGATGCGCCGACTTTTTTGGAGAGAAGGGCGCGGAACTCGACGTAGGCTTTTAGGACGACGGGTATGCCTTTGGAGGGATCGAAGCGCGCTACTTGGATAAAGTATTGGCCTAGAAAATGGCGTCAGCTTGTTCTAATAATATGGGGAGGAGCACAGCTCACGATCTGGAAAGCCTAATTCGGTCCTGGGAGATATGGGTCAGTAGAGCCACATGTGGATAGGTGGGAGGTCTCACATCCGGATACCGTGCGCCCTTTGATTATACAGGTGCATATAATATTGTGTATCCCAATCCGCCAATTGCTTGTTGAGCCCGTCCAACCTGACTAGGCATCAGCAAGCGTACTCAACCCACAGGAATTCAAGGCAAATCTCACCAGTCAGTAGTAGCGGGGAGATACGCGACCTTCTCGGCGGGCACACTCTTCGGAACAAACTCCGGTATGGGATGGCTTATGAACATATCTGCCTGCGCGATTTTAGACCACAAATGGTCCCAGATATCCTGTTGAGGCGTCCCAGGCGTGTCGCAAAGGTCGCTGCGGATCTGGATGTGACTTCTGTAGAGTACTGGCCGATCCGGCGTGAGAAGCTTGATGAGGGGAATTAAGCTGGGCATTTGCGGGTCATCGATCTGGCAGTGTTAGGTAATCTATGAAATGGCTGAACGGGTGATACTGACAATGATGATATCCGCGCCGCCTTCGGAGGGCGGTTGCAGCGGCCCTTTTTTACAGAGCCAGTACCTCTCAGCATGCTCGGTGATCCAGCCGTCCACTGAAGCTTTCTCCGCATCTGAGATTCGGAGCTCAGGGTCCGCGACGCCTTGGAGGATATTATGAATAGTCTTCGTGATACGGAAGACGCCCGGTTTCGGTTTCGGGACGTACCTACGATTTCTCAGACTGGAAAAAAGGCACACAGTGGGTCAAATGGGGTTACACTCACCATCGTAGATCGACATCGATCGTTCGCGCAAAGCGCACAAGTGCGTGTCTCATTAGCGCCACTCCGCCGCCTTGGGGAGTACTACTAAAGAATGCGATTTTCGTCTTCTTCTCCTTCAACTTCGCCGCATAATGCAACATGGCGTCCCAGGTGACCGGTTCGCATGTTTTCTGATAGTCCTCAAGCATGTGCATGTGAGCGCGGAACCCAGCATCAATTTGCACAAGCCCGCGATACCCAACCTGTAGAAGCGGCGAGAGACTCGGCCCGAAGGCCCTATTGTTTGTCAATTTTGTGCAAATGCGGATATCAGGTGGGGACATACGTAATCGACTTCCTCGCCATCGAATCCGCCTGCTCATCAACGCCTCTATCCTTCCAAAACGTAAAATCTTCCATATCCTTCTGTGAGTCCTCTTGGTCAGGCCATAGTGCAAGCGGCACCAGATCCAGCTCTGACCACAGCCTTGAGCACAGCGACGGGCTGACGCGCTCGAGATCTACGGGCAAGCCGCCGCCGATATACTTGCATAGAGACTTCTGCTCGTATTTGCGTAGGGATTTGATGACGAAGTCGGCGATGGGGTCGGTGTCGTCGCGTGGGGTGGGGAAGGTAACGTTGTGCACGGTGAAGTCGTGGAGGTAGACGCTATCGTGGAGGGCAATGGCGACGACAGCAACGTTGGGGTCGTCGGTGAAGGCGGCAGAAATGCCAACGAAGAGGGGCTGGGGGATTTCATTTAGCAGCTTCCGGCGGGGGTGGAGGGTATCGAAGGGTAACTGAACAACAACATACCGTAAGCGTGACGGCGCCGTGCTGCTTCTCTGCGACTTGCAGCCGGTACTGGGATGGCCGTTTCTCAAACTCTCTATTCGAGGCAAAGGCAACCATGGCCTTCAGAACCGGCTGTAGTTTCTTTGCGGCATGCTTCCAGACCTGGGAGGGTGTGCTGGGGCGACTTGGTCGATCCGTTCGAGTTGGTGTCATGACTCGTTTTAGGAGCCCGCCTCCTTCACTCTCACTTGGAGGACGCTTCGACATTGTTGTTGCGATCAATCACTAGTTTCAAATAATGACCAATGCTTCGCAAAGATGTATATTCGGTAAAAGCTTGCAGATACCAGGCACGGGACTGTCGGAGAATTTACAGTCCAATGGCGATGGTCGGAGTCCGCCCAGTGAGATGTCGGATACTTCAGTATATGTATACGTGATCGAGGGCTATGCAGACATATATTTAAGAAGCCTAGCAAGGTACCATTTGAATTACTGAATAATAGAGTAACTTGAGATAGATCTTCTAATAATAAATAACCTCGGATGACATTTCCCACTTACGTAGTTAAGGGCGGCTAATGACGACGTTCCCAGACAAGGCTGACAATAAGCGTGGGGTTGGCAAGGCTGACAGGACCCACATATGGGGAATGTGGGGATAGATGTGGATTGAGAAAGCCAATTTCAACGCAAACAGCTATCACGCATATCAAGTGTGTAAATCTCAGTTCTAGATAATCAGATATTTATAGTAGTAATTGATACTCACGACTTATATTTTCTAATCAACCCACCCCCCTGAGATCAGTAGGCAAATAATATTAAATAAACCAACCATTGATCCACCACCATCATCGTCAACCGAGCCTTATCTATAAAACCCCCAGTCCCCCACTTAAAAATATGATGTTGTATTAGATCCATCCTACTCTTGAAAATTGAAGTAGCTATCGTCCCCAACTACGTCGACGCTCGTCCCCTAGTTCAGTAGCAGTTCTACCATAGTTCCGAACCCACATCCCACATGTATCCGCATAGAATAGTGGTGTTGTGCTAGGTCCGTCTAGCTTTTTATTAATTGCATCAATGCGTACTCCATCCTCAAGCAACTTCCGAACGATGGTCTTAAACCTTCGTTTAACTCCGCGGGGTTATAAGATGAGTTTTCGAGTTATAGATATGGAAGGAATGATTTCTAAGCAAGCTTCAGTCGCAGCTTCCTCGGGGCTTTCGAGTTATAGATTTGGAAGGAAGGATTACCAAGCAAACTTAGTCGCCGCTTTTCTAGAACCTTCAACTTAGAGATATGGGAAGAACGATTACTAATTAGAGCCTCAATCGCAGTTTTCTCAAAACTTTAAAGTTAGTAATTGGAATGGGCGGTTGTGCTGTCATGTTATCATTTTCATGTTGTTGCCTCCCACAGCTGCATCTTTAACGGTCACTCTACATTGTGAGTGTTGGAGATATGCTACTCACAAGCCATGGGGCATCTTCTCTGCAAATACGAGGGCCTGTTACCTTCCCAAAGGTAGTCAAGAACACACGGTGTTACTTGTGTAACACTTTTGGAAGAAAGGACAAAATAGAAAACCGAAAGGGACGCCAGTCGGCTGCACCCAAAGGTTCATCCGTTTCAAATGTGGAGAAAGGGGAAGGGCTCAAGGCATACTTGTAGTGTAAACTACAGTTTTAGTTTTACCAACTTCAACCAAACTAAAATTTCCTGGTACTGGAAAATATTCAGAAAAAACGCCTAGTATTGAATTTTACTTGATAATATATTTTGTAACTTCACACTTCAAAGGCAGTTTTACCAGTAAGAACCGACGTGTTTATGCCATAAATAGGGAGAAACTCGAGAAGCATCTCTATGAGGGCTAAGTCGGTGCCTGGAATTGTAAGTAAGGCGTCAGCTCAAGAAGCCAAAATTTGAACATACCTTTTGCGCTTATTATTGAGGCGGATATCGGGAGATACTCAATCTTTCCCGTGATCTTAGACAGATATTTTGCTTGCCCGACTGCCACATGTTTTGTAAGTGGGCACGTCGCTGGTAGCAGAGGAGTACATACTAGGTACCACGATGTTTGGCACACCGGAAAGTGAGGCATGCAAGTTGGAATCGAAGCCGTAGTACTCACGTTCGCTCGGCACCCTTTAATAGTTTAGTATAAAGCCAGAATTGTGGGGTAGAATGAAAGTATTTACGGGAGGCGATCGTCACGATGTCGGTCATAGTATCTTGGGACTATCATGAGAGTAGAGGCTTCGGGGTCCTGATCACGTATAATGGGACCCAAAAACAACTCGTTGTGGGTTTCAACCTCTTCTTGAGCTTGCTTCCTCCGTTCCAGTGTAACTGATGAGCCATGCTCCCTATGCACCAATTAGCATAGGGGGCATGGCTCATAGTCACACTGGAACGGAGGAAACAAGCTCAAGAAAATGGATAATTTCCGTCGTACTCACCATATCCATTTGGTAGGTCCGCTAACATAAGGCTTATGTTTGAATTTGGCTTTATGGTCATTCCGAAAGTCGGATGTCATGTTAAAATAATCATGGGTTAGAGTGTCTATAAAAGTCTGTGAGGAACGATAAGTAGCTGGTCTTGATAGGGGATCCGTGGAAGCTGACCTTTCCGAAATACGTAAAGAATGACTCCGAATTAGAGGGCGGCATGTGTGCTTTCCAATGATCCTCGATGGATGTATGTACTATCTTCGCTTGTAAATGCTTCGACAGAGCAGACACGAATTTCCTGACAATCTCCTGCGCCTCCTGAAACTGCACATCATATTCAGGAGGTGCTAGGATTCTCGTTACATTCAATACCTACATAAATCATGAGGGCAGAACTTTCGTATTTTAAGAGGGAACATGCCTTGTATTTCATCGATTTCCACTCCTGCCAAAATTCCCCAAATATTAACATTTCCTCGAGACTACGAGCAAAATAGCCTGTCGTCTGGAAGGTGCTAAGGTAGATCAGCCAACACACAACTATTCATACTTTGATGCACTTACGGACACGGTATAAGTGACCCTGGCTCTTGCTTTCCATCGTGTGTTGGTCGGAGACCATATATTCCACCAGCAATAGCTGGATCGCGAACGCTACCACCTCCTGATTCTTGACTTAGCAAATATAAATTTGGAAGTAAGTGAGCTCACCATCAGTTCCCACTGTGATATCTAGCCACGGATAAGTCGCAATCGCAGCTGCACTGCCAGTACTACTTCCTGTTGCGCCTAGATAATAATCCCCTCGAGGATTGAAAGGATACGAGTAATCTACCCAGTCTGCAACGACTTCTTGCTCACCAGCAAACTCGACAGTCTTGGTTTTACCGACAAATATAGCACCTTGTTTAATCATCAGATCAATGAAATCGGCACTATGGTTTGCTGGTGGATAACACTGAGCAAATGCTCGATTTCCATTGCCTGTACGTACGCCTTTAAGATCTAGAACATCTTTGACGCCAACTCTCATTCCCGCTAGAGGCTTTTCAGCCGTTCGTTTATATCTCAGTCGGGATGGAACAGCTATGGATAGCGTGTGTGCCCCGTAGGCAGACGCGGTAAGCGTAGAGTATCTATTCAGCCTTAGTTTGGATGGAACAAAGGAACGGTATAGCACCTACGTTGAACTATCATTTTGGGAAGGGATGGTGGCTGCAATGAAGGCTTCTCCGGGATCAGCATACAGTCGCCAGGCAGCGAAAATACCTCTAGAGGAGCAGAAGTACGGCCCTTCTTCACATGGTATGGGCCCTGGGCTTGCAACGTGTAAATGTTTACAGCCTTGGGATGAGAGAAACGACGCAGCATCATCACTGATTTTAGTTGAGCAATCCGCGGTGATTAAGAGAATTGTTGTCATAAAACTTGGCGAGAAAACATCGTCGGTCTTAAAATGGTCCAACTTCGCCTTTAAATTTGTCGACGTAACTGCCTCTCTCCTACTGTCGATGAGAGCGATTGGCGCCCACTCTGGGGACGACGCTATTTCTCCAATTGATAGCTTGTGAAATGTTAGTAATTTGAATTTATGGCAGTGTGTATACTCCGCATATAATTACGTCTGGGGAATCTTGAATAAAATACTGTATGCCGGAGAGTTCGAAGACAGTCGTAGCCTTGATCCTGGGAAAAGTAGAGGTGCCATTATTCCTACTTCGTGTGTTGATGCTAACTGGGGTAATTTGGATGTTGTAGGCAGACCGTGATTTCTCTGTGGTAATCTTGGAGCCGACGCGTCCCATTGTGCCGAAAATATAGAGCCAACTTGCAACGAGGAGGAATACCATCATCGAATGAACGGGGAGGGGGGAGCGGTAGGAGAACATATCTCAGCTAAGCTCACTACACCGCTCTGCATGCGCCAGTGATGCAAGTGCAAAGAAGGCGCATACATCAAGAATGTCATCTGGATTTGAACCCGGCTGAGTAACAGTTTATCGGAGAGAATTTTTGTCTAGGATCCCAGGTCCATGGTGGCTACTTGCATGCAACGTATAAAGGGTGGCTGTGAAACCTTTTGCAGTTGCAAACACACACATCATGTTCTCACAAGCTGTTCCTTGGCCCTTGTGTCCCGACCCGAATGGTGAAGGCATATAAGACGTAGAGTCAAATAATCGTTGGGCATGCTGAGAAAAAATCACTGATAGGTTTTTTTGGTCCATTCCATCGGCAGCTTTAAAAGCCTACCACGTATCCCATCGACGACTAGGCGAATCCGAAATGATTGTACCCAAGTTGGGCGGGATGGCGTTTGGTTTTGGAGAGCGATTCGGGAACCCGATCGCACACATCCATGCCGACCGGTGAGGACCGCTGAAAGGTGTAGAGCGGGGTACCCCAGCTCTACACCAATCGGCCCTTAGAGGCGTTCCAGCTGAACCAATTATTTAAAACCGCATATCTGCCACCTGTTCCATCCGCCCGATTTATCCTGCTAGGTCACACTGCATATACAGCCTTGCATGATAGGATTCACGGCATTCTCGCTTTGCTTTTGACGTGCAAGACAGTGGACTCCGCTGTCTTATGCTTGTCTAAGTAACACACTTCACGCTTCGTACTATATTAGCATAATCAGGCGACCATCATCGAACCAGGGTCATAAAAGAAAAATCCCGCCACTATAAATGTTCGAAGCCGTAGGGAACTGCTGCTATCCGATGGGCTCAAAACTACAGTGTTACATGTTGGGTTCTTCTCGGGTTCTGCTCGGGCCTAATGAGGCTCTGTTTGATGGCTGTACGGGGCAGTAGAGGTATCTTCAGTATCGATTGCAATGGTGTAGTTGGAAAGTGCACTGTCGATTCATGGTCGTGAATTTTGGTTGGCCAGAAGTGTATATAAACTCGAGTTATATGCCTGCTCACCTCCACTGCTGTCATTAATCACCACCATCTTGTCCTCCACTACTACTACGCGTTCATCACCTAAAACTATCTTGTCACGGAGTCTATCCATAACCTACCCGTTGTCTCAGGGAGCATATTACATCGAGACAATATGGCCGACAAACAAACTGACTCGACGGCCCCACAAACCGCCTCAAGCCCACAGGGAAAAATTCAGCCGTGGAGGTCCTTCTGGCCATTACAGGACGAAAGCTCTGCGCGGACTTTCACCGAAGTCAACAATGCGAGTTCGGAAAATGCGGCCAAGTACTGGTATACCTTAGAACGCGGTGGCCTGATTGCTGAGCAAGAAAAGAAGCTCGCTGTTGTTATGCAGAAAACATTTGACAACAAGCCATGGTACGCTGATCACAAGGAGGACTGGGACGGATTGAATCCCATGGACATGGCTCGACGGCTCGACCGATGTTCTAATTGTGGGCAGCCTTCTGAAAGCTGCGCATGCGGTAGCACGTTCGAAGGGGGCTAATACACTTATTTGGAAGCGGTGTAGCGGCAAGGGACAGTGTTTTTGCTGGTAGAGAATGCGTTGAAATTTGGTGAGGGCGCGTGAGAACAGGGAGAATGAATTGAATCTGGAAGGGAGTGCATTGAGGTGGGAAGTGCGGGAATTCCCTAGGGTTGTGTTTCACATTACGTGTTTTATGTATGTACTTGCCCAGCCTGGAATTATAGGAGGGGAGTATACTCCGTACATAGCAACGGGCAAGAATATTAGCAAATATACATAAAATCCAGTCCGTTAATTGGTTTCGTGGTATAGCAACCCCCCACGGAGACATCTAACCTGCATGGGTAGCGCCTCAGCTGCAGTAAGCATTGACTTCGTGTTGCATTCTCTTGGGATCTCCATTTTGTTATAGAGCCGCCACTATGTGGGGCCCGTCAGACTGTAGATGTCTATATATTTTGAGGGTTTGCATAGTTAGTTTTCATGTCCCGGTTCAAGTACTCCCGCAACCCCGTAAGAAAATAAGCTGGAAGGAAGCTCCGATCTCAAAATTAGTTACACTATTCACTTTATTCTCTATATCGGTGATAATGAAAGTAACAATCGCATCAATACGTAAGTATTCAGTAACTATTTTCTATACGGAGTCTAAGAATTATAAGCTGGGACAGCCTTCAGGAACGATTCAATGGACCTTGTGCCAGACATGGCTAGTGCAAGTGCGGAGTGGGATTTGTGCGATGAGAAAATCACAACGCCCCTGAAATTCCTCGCACCAAGTCCACGATGGCTGACCGAAAAGCCCTTTTGTTTGTCGATTCCTCTACCAGAAGGCCAGCCAAGGAGTAACACGATTACATGCACAATGCCGAATTCTATGGTTGGAAACGTACGAGGTATGGAGAGTTTATTTCAGCTGGACAAGAACGGGTTTGAGTTTTCAAGTCTGCCGCCGCTGCCACGGGATCTCGATTTTGACGACCACGCTGTGTTTGAAGCCGGGTACTTGCAGGATATGGCGGATTTCCTTAAGAAGAAGTTGAAGGCTGACGCTGTCTTTGTGTTCGATTATACGGTTTGTTATGACACCTCATCCTACATTAGGAGGCTCACAGACACAGCGCCGCTGTTCCGTTCCACCTCCAGAGGGTCTTAATAAGTCCGAAGTCAGGCTGCCAGGAACCGTAGCACATATTGGTGAGACAATACATGTGGTCTCACAGTTACACATGCTGAGCTGTGACTAGATCAAACTCCGATGGCAGCTCTCGGACGGGCACAGCTTCACCTTGGTGAAAATTGCGAGAAGTATCTAAAAGGTCGCATGCAGTTGATAAAGTATGCAGATTTGACGAGACCGATATGTATAGTAGAGTCTAATTGGCTGATGTATTTCATAGTATCTGGCGACCGCTTATCGATGTCATTGAAGAAAGCCCTTTGGCTTTCTGCGATTCGCGAACAGTCTCTAGTGCAGATCTTGTCGCTGCAGATTTGGTATACCCACACCACATCGGAGAGAAGTATGACGTTCTATGGGGGGAGGATCAAAGATGGTACTATCTAGATAAGATGCGGTCAGATGAGTGTGTCTTAATCAAAATGTTTGACTCTCAGATGGATGGTAGGGCTCGTGGTAAGTAAACTTCCAGATACGTACGAACATCACCGGCTGATCAATCAAGGTTGTCCTCATCAGTCGTTCCGCCACCCAGCTACCCGGGCTAATGCACCCCCAAGAGAAAGTCTTGAGCTCAGATGCATGGTATTTCATAGTCAGGCGGAATAGGTGCTAATATTGTTTTAGAGCCATGTCTTACATAGCCTTTACATGTTATTAGCCACATCTAAGTGAAGCCTGGTTATTGTACAGCAAGAGGTCTTGTCTATCTAAACCACGAATTTACAAGTAGGTCATACGCCTCCATCGTCTCTGTTTTTACAGTTGGAAACTTTGTGATAGACGCGCGAAATCTCGCAGCCTCAAGGCGTGCCTCTTCTGCCCTTCCATGCTCACCTATCTGGTCTAGCACTTGCCCATACAAGAAACTTGTCCGAGCAACTCTTGGGGCGGAATCCCATGTACTCTCAAATATTTGCAAGGCACGTTCAATATGTTTCCTATTAAGATTTTAGCGGGGTGTTGATAAATGTTTTGATTTAAAACTTACTTGGCTTCCGAGTAATTTCCCATGCCGTAGAAGATAGACGCAACTTTGTGGAATGAGAAGCCTGTTTTGAAGTGCTGGGGTGTGATTTTCTCCCGGATTTGGAGCGCCTCCTGATGAATCCTCAGGCCATAAATAATGTTATCTTGGGAAAGGCGTAGATTTCCCATGTCAAACAGGACCCTTCTCACCCAATATCAGCACTAGCATTGGGGGTTGGAATTTGACTTACTCAGCGTAGCGGTCAGAATTTGCGCCGGAGGAAGCTTTGCAAAGTTCAATTGCTTTGTTTAAGCACTTCTCGGCGTCATCCAACAGCTTTTGTTTGGCATACAACAGGGCTAAGTTTTGAAAGGCGACGGCTGTTTGAGTTTGATCATCGTCACCACAAGCCTTCCTCCCCGCGATTGCCTTGTTGTGATAGTCTAAAGATTCCTCATGCCTGCCGCATTCCATACTAATAATACCAGCCGAGTAATACGTGTTGCAGAGGTCTGGATTACTAGGCTTTAGGACCTCTTCCCGAAGCTCGATGCATTGTTTTATGAGAAGGTCCGCTTCCTTTACTCGGTTATTGTCTGCACATAGACCGGCTCTGATGAATATTGCTGTGGCTAGGATTGCCTTTTGCTGCTCAAGGCAGGTTGTTTCCAAGGTCTCCACTAATTCAGCAACCTGGCCAAAATGGCCACTCTCAAAAAGAAACCTACATAATCAGCCATGTTCAACATTTATCGAGAATTACTCACCAAGTACAAGGTCCAAGTAATTCCGCCAGCTGTGCGCATTTATGACCTTCAGGGAACTGGTCACGAAACCGACCTAATAAGAACAGAACGTGCGGAAGAAGTCGTTCACATCGGGCCCAATTTTGCCACATTGGTCTTCCATTAGTCTCCTTGGGAAATTTTCGTACAAGAAGTCCGAGGACAGTTTTGAAGCTCGATTCTCGCTGTTGTTCATTCATTGAATCCCACACCACAGCCTGGACGAGACGGTGAACGTTGATTTCCATTTTGTCATTGATGGTAAGCAGTGCCTTCTTTTGGAGGTTTTTGAATGCTCTAAGGTATCTAAATTTAATTAGTTGGAGTATTGACATAGGGAGGGCTTACTGACTCAAATTTCGTTCTCAAGTTGGCGAAAATATTTCCATTGTCGAATGAACGTAGAAGAAGTTTGTGTGGAATTCTTTCCGGATCAAAAAATGCCAAGGCGCATAAAACTTCCTTGGACTGGGTATCTAGTTGATCTATCGAAAATGCTGTCGCTATACTATGTCTGTATTGCCAGGTGTCGGGCTTTTGTGCGTGGAGCAGAGACGAGCTTTGAGCATAAATTCCAATAAAATCTTTCATGGTCAGTTGATTCTCGCGAATATACCCTCCAATTTGTGCCAAAGCAATTGGCATCCCTCCCCACTGGTCGAGGAAGTGATTTAGCTGCGGGGGGCATTCGGTCCCAGTACCATAGTGAGTAGTTTTGCAGAACAGTTCATACGACTGCTCCTTGCAAAGTGGCTCAACACGAAGGCTATGCGTTATCTGTGATTCGAAGGATGTGAAGGAATCTCTACTCGTTAGGATCACATTTCCTTTGCAATAAATTGGCCAGAACTCCTGAAGTAGCTCTATATTGTCGACGTTGTCGAACACCAGGAGCCATGGCTCATCTTTGGAAAGTAAGCAACTGATTTTCCATTTTCCTACGCCGGGGACATACTTGTCTGCTTTAGCCATAATCGAACGGCTTTTGTTGCAATTGTACTATCCGTCATTGCGTTGCATCCACCTAGAGCAAGATTGGTCGCCGCATTTGCAAGCCCGTCGGAGAGTTTAACACGGTTGTCAGAGGTAACCCAGATTACTGCTTGATAGTGTTGTAGCCCAAACCTATGGACGTATTCCGCGGCAAGCTGTGTTTTTCCGACACCAGGCAATCCGTGCAGAGATACTACTCTCAGCACTTTACACGGCGACTGTAGGGCACTATGAATCAGCTGGAGATAATCCTCACGCCCAAAGAAGCGTTTATCTCTCGCAAATGGTATTTCTTGATATGGGGGCTTTGCGTGAAGTAAATTGGGAGCCGTCCCAGTGCCGAAGCTATCACTAATTAGTTTCGATAGCGAAACTGCTTGTCTATAAAGCCTCTTAGAAGCTGTTTTAGAAATTTCGTCAGCTTTTGCTTCAACTTCTGATGATGTGAAATTATCGTTGCGATTGGAGTAACCTTGTTTAAAATGTTAGATTGTTATTTTGCAAGAAGATTGTTGGAGCAGAGGTACTAAAAATGAGTGGTTCGCTTCTAAGAAGTTTTACTATTGCCCCGAGGCTACAAAACAAGTCATTGAAGATGTGCAAGGTTTCGGGTGCCATGCGATGCTCTCCTCGGTTGATATACATATGTTTCCCGAGTCGTGGAAGGTCAATCTCAATGCTCAGCTTTTCCAACCACGAAAGAGACGTATCGCGTCCATAGGATGTTTCACAAGAGAGCTGTCGCAATTAGAATAAATATTCAGATGTGGAGTTTCAGACAATCACCTTTAATATGAAGACTGCGCTACCCCATATCATTGCCGGCCAGGTGGGACTTTTCGGCCTCAGCACCTTGTCTACGAATGCTATGAACCCATTGTATGCCGCCGTTATTCCTTCGATGCGCACACGGTAATGAGGGCTACCCTCTTCCGAATCAGGTTTTGGGAGCTGCTGAAATTTCTCGAGGAATGATCCGGAACGAGTTACTGACATCAACTCTGGCAGTATGTCTGTATGATGTTCCATCATCCTTTCGAAAGTCGACACCGAGTCCTCCATTGAAGCATTCTCCATGCCTCCAGTTGCATAACCCGAACTCGCGGTACATTTGAACAAAACTTGAAACTTTAGCAATGGCTGATAGTAATGCAACAATTGCTTCAATTTCTTGTGACTCCGGAAATTCTAAAAAAGTGCGAGGGTGATTCTTCCCTACCTTTGACAGCGCCATGAGATGTACAACTTAAGTTAGTGCCTGAAAATGCAGTTTTCTCAGATCAAATAGGGCGATTTACCAATGACAACACATGATTTACTGAGGTTGTGTGGACAGACCTGTACTTGATGAGGCTGGGCACCAACTTCTAACGTGCAATCCTTGGCATGTGTGTGCCACTATGCGAAATATTATCGCCGCCACAAGGCTCGCCAATTACGAAGGGGGTTTTAACCGAAGAGGCGCACGACATATATGCAGCAACAGCGACTCCATCACCTCCGGTGTTATTGGATTGTTAGAACTCATGTAGCGTTAGTTTCGACATTACCATCCATAACGAGCTCTCATACAGCCAGTTGTAATTCCGGGGCGAGTTGCAGACTGAAATTTAGCTTGAGGTGATGTCACGATAATAATTATGTGCTGATATTATTCTACAGTGAAAGGACAGGGTATACTGACCTATAACTAACAGCCATGGGTGGCCTTGGATTCACTTGTGGCTCCACGTTTCCCCGAGGTTGCTAAGGCTCACATGAAGAGCCTCTCATGGTTCCAACGTCCACACCCTCACGCGGATTCCGCTAGCAAAATGTAAGGCCGCAAAGGGGGGCGGTGTAGTGGAGGATGGGAACAAGGGGGACTAGGTAAGCCTTGCAAGGGCTTACTGAGGTCAAACTGCAATCCCACTAGTTTCTGCTCACCGATTTAAGCTTTTCGGGCACTGAAATTTCTGTAATATGGGGTTTTCACTTCGACGCCCGAGGATATCAGGTATTACAGTACATGAGCAGATAAAGCCAGGGGGGCCAGTTATGGCCGTTTATTCGATGTGTGTCGATTTGATGTGGTGGTCTGTCCTGACTATCTCATAGCTTAGAACACATCAGGCTTGACAATTAGGATACCGGAAAACTAGATTATAGTTTGGCACTTCGCCTGTTATATCTTTGCTGCCTCAGTCGACTAAAGGTATTCATTTAAGATGCCCACGTTAAGCGTTGAATTGGAAAGTGGCAATGTGAGAAAGGCAGAGGAAAGCGTGAAATTACGATGGACCCCTTTTTCCATAAAACAGCCTGATAGCCCACAAGGTACATATTCAAAAGTCTTAATTGCTATCATGATAAATACTGATGTCTAAGGCTATCTACATATTGATCAGGTTTTGCGGCGGCGCATGGTAGATGTCATTTCCCTAGATAGCTTTGCAGACTCCAGTATCTCGACAAAAGAAGGGCTGAAAGCATACATTGACAACCTAATCGTCCAATTCGAAAACACGCAGCGAATATTCCATGGCATGATTCCGGCATCGTTTCAACCCGGAAACCATAATCGAGAGAATGACTGGTTTATTCAGAACTTTTTGGTTATATGGGAGGCTGCCCGCCAACCTGGAAAGCTGAGTTTGGTTAGTTTGACGGAGGCACTTCAAAGAGGGGGCTGCTTGAAAAGTTATGAAAAACCACAAGCGCAACAAATGGACAAACTTATGCTGAGGTTTGTATTTTTCCTGCTTGGCTGCTCCACCACGTTATACACGTTTCAATCCCGGCCCCTATCTCTAGATTTGTTTCAAATTTGCGGATGCAATGCGAAGACAAACTACTACCACTCTTCATATCTGAACACACAAGTATCGGAGGAAGGAGTTCAACGTCCAGTGAGAGACTTACTACAAGGGTTTGGAAGGTTCCCTCTTCGAGCCTCTAAGATACCCAGAGACAATATTGCGAGGGTGGCTATAGATCCCATCAATTTCAACGCAAAAGTTTTAAGAAACACTTGTGGAATACATGTTGTGTGGACGGATATTTTGAGCGCCCATCTAGATTATGATGAGCGGTCCAAAAGTCTCTTCTTGTTTATGTTTCCAAGCTTTTGCCTTGCGAATATTCCGAGAACTGGAGCCAATGGCCACGTCAATATTGTTCAGCGGTAAGGAACGCCTTCGGATACATGCGTTTACTGGCTAATGGATTAGATGTTGGACTGAGATCCCTTCTCCAAGCATGCTTGCTTCGCAGGAGATGGCAAATTTTATGAAGGAAGTTCTCCTAACAACCCATTTGATCTTCTCGCAATTCAAAATGGCGAGGAAATTGTTCCGGCTCGCTGACGCCTCCACCGATCCCCTATTAGCAATCCTCTGCGGTCATGAATGGCCGGCCACATTTCAGGATTGGAACCACAGACCCCGTCAAGTTTATGACTTGTATGATGATTTCCCCATATTCGAAAAAAGGTTGAGAATACTCAACAACCAGATTGCTCTATCTCGGCCAAAAGGATTAAAGGAACTTTGGAAGGATGACAGGGACAAACTCCAGTGGTATACTTTCTGGGCCGTTGTGATAATTGGGGGTTCTGGTGTTGTGCTTTCGATATGTCAGACTGGTCTCGCTGCTGTGCAGGTTTGGGCCATATTTCAGGTCAACGCCTAGTAACTAGTATCATTTATTAGGTCTTGAAAGGTACCAACTTCTATATCTAATCCCCATGTGCACAAAAGTAAGGGGCATTATTAAAATGTGTGAAGCGACAAAAAACATACAACAGTGGGTATTCGCTAGTGGTCACCTACCCAACTACTAATCCACCGATCTCAAGCTTGAAGTAGATTAATACTCAGGACGGCGCCATTTGGACTAGCAGGTGAGCGTCGCTGCCCTCAAATTTTTGATGCCTCACGATATTCCAGTTGTCCCCCTCAGTTACCTAATAGCAGCTACATCGACACGCACAAAGTGGGTCTTATATTAAGACGCAATGAACGCGATGCACTGCAACTTTGGATAGCCATAGATAATCTGGTACCTAGGTGAGCGAACGTGAGCAGGGTGAGTGGGGATGAGCGAGGGTGAGCGAGGGTGAGCGAGGGTGAGCGAGGGTGAGCGAGGGTGAGCGAGGGTGAGCGAGGGTGAGCGAGGGTGAGCGAGGGTGAGCGAGGGTGAGCGAGGGTGAGCGAGGGTGAGCGAGGGTGAGCGAGGGTGAGCGAGGGTGAGCGAGGGTGAGCGAGGGTGAGCGAGGGTGAGCGAGGGTGAGCGAGGGTGAGCGAGGGTGAGCGAGGGTGAGCGAGGGTGAGCGAGGGTGAGCGAGGGTGAGCGAGGGTGAGCGAGGGTGAGCGAGGGTGAGCGAGGGTGAGCGAGGGTGAGCGAGGGTGAGCGAGGGTGAGCGAGGGTGAGCGAGGGTGAGCGAGGGTGAGCGAGGGTGAGCGAGGGTGAGCGAGGGTGAGCGAGGGTGAGCGAGGGTGAGCGAGGGTGAGCGAGGGTGAGCGAGGGTGAGCGAGGGTGAGCGAGGGTGAGCGAGGGTGAGCGAGGGTGAGCGAGGGTGAGCGAGGGTGAGCGAGGGTGAGCGAGGGTGAGCGAGGGTGAGCGAGGGTGAGCGAGGGTGAGCGAGGGTGAGCGAGGGTGAGCTTGAAAATAGTATAAAAGGCACGCTCCCGCCATGTCTAGATTTCGCAGCCTACCATCTACATCATTCTTCATTCACTTTCAAGAACTTACTACCTAGTACTATAGGACGGAAAACCCTCTCTCGAGAAGGACGAGCTGCTCTAGTACAGACGCAAGGCTACTTTGCGTAGGCAACACCTTTAGGGTTAGGGTTAGGGGTAGTAGTGCGTTAGTGCTCGAAATGAGCTCTAGTTGGACAATACAGCACAGCACCGTACGATAGAGAGGGAGATGAAGCTATAGCTAGATTTAGAACATACCTTACCCATCAGATACCTTACCTTTTCTCAGCCGTTTCCTCCGGCCTATACCGCTTCTCACCTATACTCGGTTATACATTCTATCTGCTTGCAGACAAGTTAGCTCGGACAAAGATTACGACTATAGTCGATCATATAGCGCAAATACTCGTTCTCTTGAGGGTGCCCTCTCTTGTTTTAACTCGCTCAAATGCCAAAACTCTAGTTTTCTTTGTCAATAGGCATTACTTTGTGCCCTTGCTTTAGATTCTCGGGTATTGCCCAAACACAAACGGATGAGGATAGAATATTGTGAAAATAGGTGGTCTAAAAAAAAAGGGTTGGAACCAAAACAGATGTAACATTGTCGAGGAAGACATAAAGTCTGCTTCTTCGCACAAACTTATCATAAACCGGAGAATTGGCCGGATGATTGGTGGGATGGTTGACCGGAGGGTTAGCCGGAGGGTTAGCCGGAAGGTTGATGAAAAGGCATTTATAATTAGATCAGAATATGCAACCCAATAGCGAACATATCACGAGTCAGTAAAAGATTTGAAGGAAGTAATTTCGCAGTCACTCTGTAAGACAGATCGAATGCTCTGTTGCGTGGAGAAGTACTTTGCCAATGTGGTTTTAGGAAGTGCTGCTTGACCAAATGCGGTCGAGACCAAACTTCGTCCGCACAAGAAGGCGGACTCTCTGCAAGGACCATGTCGCTTAGAAAACCAAATAATTTTTTATTGCGCAAGCCTTTAGAGACCGGAACCGGAGACATTCAATGCATTACACAGACTGTTGAGTCTGCAAAGTGGTTCAACCTTAATTGACTTGGCCCCATAGTGGCCCGATGTATAAATATGGCCAAAGAAGACGTGAATTTCCGAGAAGTGGTAGATATCTAATTTCAATATCTAAATCATAATGTCGGAAGCTCAGCTGGACTATCAAAGGATTGCTGCTGAGAAGAGGCTGCAACGGAGCAGTGAAATCCCCAAAGACTGGCTGATTCCCACAGAGCTATACCGCGATGCCACAAATGTTTTGGAAGTACCATCAACTTGTGGTGTCTTAAACGGTGTTGAGCTCGAGATCACGTCAAAATATGATGCCACAGCCCTTCTCGAGAAGCTTAAGACAGGTGTTTGGTCTGCTGAGCAGGTTACAATTGCCTTTTGCAAGAGGGCTGCCATTGCTCAACAGCTGGTTAGATTATACAAATGTCATTGAAGAAACACAGCTGACATTAGAACAGGTCAATTGCTTAGCCGAAATATTCTTCGATCAAGCGATTGAGAGTGCCCGCCAACTTGATAAAGATCGACAACAGAACCCGAACAAGAGACTTCGACCTCTCCACGGCCTACCCATCTCGCTCAAGGATAGCTTCCAAGTATTGGGACATGATACATCAACAGGGTTGGCTTGCTATGTCAATGAACCGGCGGTGGAAAACAGCGGGACTGCCGCCTTGTTGCTCGACTTGGGTGCAGTTCTCTACTGCAAGACCAATCTCCCCCAGTCAATTATGACAGGAGACAGCGACAATAATGTCTTCGGCAGAACATTGAACCCTCGAAATACCAACTTGACCGCAGGTGGAAGCACCGGTGTCGAGGGAGCTCTTATTGCACTTCGAGGGAGCGTACTTGGAGTGGGCACTGACATTGGCGGAAGCATTCGAGTTCCATCCGTGTGCAACGGAATCTATGGATTCAGGCCCAGCGTTGGACTGGTACCTCATGGTGGTGTTCGAGATCTTACCGTACCGGGAACTGATGGAGTTCGTTCAACAGCTGGCCCTATGGCCACCACGATTCGGGATTGCTCTCTTTTCTTGAAGGCAGTAATGCAGACAGATACATGGAAATATGACAGTACTGTGATTTCGCTGCCATGGACAAATCGAGATCCAAAACCACGGCTTCGAATCGGCTTTGTTGAGGATGACGGTCTTTATACGCCTTCACCGCCAGTACGACGCGGTCTGAAGAAGGCAGTGGATCTTCTCCAGAAGAGCAAAGAGGTTGAGATTATTCCAATAACTTTGCCAGATGTCAAAGATCATTACCAAGATCTTATTAGCTATTTTTCTCTCTCAGGAGGTGATGTAAGTAAACACGGTCCTCTTTCTCGTATCCTAAAGGCTGATCCTCCCCACTCAAGTACTATTTCAAACAATTTGCTCGAAGAGGAGAGCCTAAAGTACCATCCCTGAAAGCGCTCGGATTGCTTTCAATGCGCGGAACCACACTTAAGGGCTTCTTTGACCTAAATGTCCGCCGAAAAAAGGCTGCAAAGACGTACCGCGACCTGTTCCTCAAAAATGAGATCGACGCGATTCTGATGCCCCCAGCACCTCACACGGCAGTGCCTTTGGATACCTGGACAGCAGCATCTTACACTGGGCTGTGGAGCTATCTCGAATACCCAGCAGTGGTAATTCCTGTAGACAAGGTACAAGACTCAGATGTGGTGGACGATGAGAGCAACGCCAAGTTTGGTCCTGAAGACTCAAAGCTCTATGGTCTATGTATGTACAGCCAGGTGTCCTTTGCCTTCGCAGCCAATTTGAGCTAATGTTTCTTGTTATGCAGATACGGGCCCGGAGACTTATGAAGATGCTCCAATTTGTATTCAGGTAGTTGGATATAGGCATGCAGACGAGGCTTTGGCGAACACAGTAACCGTACTGGATTCGATTATAAATGGGCAATGATTGTAAAGATAGTAATGTTGTATTTAGTGATCGGGATAATAAACTATGATTTTTGATAAGAAGTAGCCACGTAATCGGAAATTAAGAAACGGAAGCTGTCTCGATGTACTGCAACACAGCACATGGCTTGTAAACTGAATCAAACTACGAATATGTAATTTTAAAATCTCTTTCATGCCAGATTCTTGACAGAAATGTCTTTGCCGCCTTGTGCACAACCGGGGAGAATTGATCGACATATTTGTCTACATCTTGCAACGCTTTAGTTCTTGAAGTTGGATCGCAAATTTCGACAGCCGCAACTATGAATGGTATCGTCACGCATCGGAAAGGTCGCTTCGTGACTTGTTGTGCTAGATCAAGCTCTATCATAATCTCCTTTGCCCAAATGCTGGCCTGGCTATCTTGCTGACCAAATACGTGTCGTAAACGGTGGCTCAATAAGAGAACACCCAATCTGTACACCCTAGCTTGTGCGAGAAGATTGATAACGTCTGCTGTTTGGAAGTGGTCGACAAAATGCTTAGGATGAAGTGGCTGCCACGCCTCCACACTTGCCTGGATTTCGTCCAACTGTTTCTGAAGGCAGGCAAGATAACTATTGTCAGTAGTATTGGCCAAGGAGTAGCTGATAACACAGATATCATGGTAATATGGTAATAAGGGCAGGCAAAGACCGAGGTGGCGGTCAACATTCTGGGAACGTCGTGGTCGAATCCTTACTGTTGGCTTCCGGCAATGAACTATGCATTCCATGGTCTCTAATAGCGCAAGAAAGCTTTTCCATGGCTCTGCATCGTTACCGGACAGCAATTTCTCCATAAATGGATTTGTTGTGCTGAGACAATAGCCGCAAATGTCAGCAACACCAACTCCGATGACTGAGTACACAGATAAGGCCAGTGTAGTTCCGAGTGTAAGGCACAAAGTTGCGTCCTGTGAGCTGAGAACAGGAAGCGAGCGTAATATTTCCATCGCTGATGATATGTGTTGAAGTCTGGTACTCTGGCATTCTTCTGTCGTGACACCTGGCTCAAGCAGCTTCAGCGCCCTAGCACAAGCAAGATAGGCGTCTTTTAGAACTGGTAAAGCAGTGGGTAACGGGGCTATCAGTGACTGTTGCTCCGCAGCTTGAAAGCTAGGACTCACTACGTAGCATTCCATATTCTCAGGCTGACACAGGAGAGAATTCATCAGCTGTCTCTCCTCCGGGAGCAGGTCGGTGAGATCCTGCAACCACGTGCCAATATCAAAAGTGCTAGATAAGCTCAACGAAGTCCCTGAAGTGGATTGCTCTCGACGGCGAGGTCTTCGACCTGATGGCCGTTTTGGCCGGACAGTCGAACAGACCAAATCCAGCCTGTCGCACCTTCCACAGGCGACGGCGATGCTACCGCGCGCGCATCATTCTTTGAGCTTGTAGCATCGGTCGCATGATGTCCTAATCGTTCGATTCCTGTCTAGCGGGGTCGCCATCACTCCGACAAAGAATTGGAGGGAGGGAAGATATAGTTGGTTTGGAATTACCCGTGTTGTGTACTGAGTGTTGTCTGTCTTCTTTGAGCGCTTGAATGCTTTATGCGATAGTGTTGGGGAAAAAGGACGGGCACCGTGGGATACGGTGGTATTTTGGCCCTAAAATGACGGCTTTTCCCAGTGTTACCGTCGGGCTCCCCAATTGGTGCTTGACGTGAGCCAGTTGCCTCAGAACTCCGACGCACCAGGTCTTAGGCCTAAACCCTTCTGCTACTCAGGGCGTTTGGGTAGGTCCCTCGAATAACATAAATAGTACGTAGGCTCCGTAGGTAGTGTAGTAATTCAATTGATCGATACATTCTATATACTGTAGTTACTGTGAAGCCTCCTGACTCCGTCTGCCAAAGAGATACATTACGGTTGCCAGAGATATACACACGATTTTGGCTGTGGATCCCCGTAACCCAGAATTACCTCCAACAGATAGATACGGAGGCCTACAATCACGTGCATTGCAAACGTATTCCTTGGAAGTTGCTCAACGAAACGAAACGAAGAAATAATGACAGATATCTGGGTTGAGGCTTGCCTTAGCAGCCATGATTGACTCGGGGAATTTGAGAGCCAACTATAATATGGCCGATGCTGCTCACTTAGTTGTCACGGATCTCAACGTAATAATCTCCCCGACAGCTTCTCCTCCCATCTCCGACTCGAAGTGGCACCGCATAGAGAAGGAGCTCTACCTATACACATCCCAGCAAAGTGCTTGGCTATATGTAGCATTAGCAAATAAGGCAGAACTACGTGCGGCAGAGGACTTGGTGGTTGTCAATATCTGCGTCGGCGAGCGGCCTCCCACTAGCTCAAGCCCTTTATGGGAGAGTCGACCCTGCGGAATATGGGTGTTGAGACGCAAGTTCTCTACCATTGACGAATCTGTGACAGAGGTGGACGTGCTCTTTGGTGTGGATGCCGTTGACCCGCGACCGCAATGGGCTCTCATGCAATCACCGCTCCAGCTTGACACTCAGCCGAAAGTACCAGTCGCAAGACTAAGCGTACTCTACGGCAGGGCTCCGAAATCAGATACTCCGACAGCTTTGAGAGTTAGGCAGGATGGCAAATTCAAGATCCTCCAGATCGCTGATACACATATGGTCACTGGTGTCGGGCTATGCAGGGATGCTATTGACGCCCACGGGAGCGACTTGCCAGAGAGCGACGCTGATCCACTTACAGTAAAGTTCGTTGAAAATATCCTAGATGTCGAGAAACCAGACCTTGTGGTTCTCACTGGAGATCAGTTGCACCACGACATTCCTGAGTGCCATACTGCTATTTTAAAGGTGGTGGCCCCTATGATCAACAGATCCATCCCATTCGCAGCTGTCTTTGGAAATCATGATAGCGAGGGCACCCACGCATTAAAACGTAAGTGGCTTCTTTCATTAAATAGCCCACTAGCCATCAGCATCTCGGAGTTGTTACAATCTCACAAACGGTGTGACGGCTTGCTCTACAAGTTTGTTCTGCATTCCAACTAAGCTGGGTCATGGGAATGGTTGCTGACTGGATTATAGGCGATGAGCAGATTTCAATACTTCAGACTCTGCCGTTTAGCTTCTGCAGGCCGGGCCCAACGAATGTGGACGGCATTGGCAACTACTATCTCCAGGTTTTGGCTCCCGGCCGCTCATCAGTCCCGTTATCGACCTTATATTTCTTGGATTCGCATGGCCAATTGTCGGATACTGCTGGCTACGATCATATCAAGCAAAGCCAAATTGAATGGTTCACGAAAACTTCCCAAGCGGCACGAACAGCGCGAGACAAGGATGATAACAGCCGCTTTCATTTGTCTTTGGCTTTCTTTCACATCCCTCTTCCTGAGTTTGGAGACAGCAACCTTAGAATAGGCAGCGGTCACCGGGAGGAGCCGACTGAAGGGCCTAGCATCAATTCCCATTTCTACGACGCTTTGGTTAAAGAAGAAATTTCAGCTATAGGCTGCGGGCACGATCACGTGAATGACTTTTGTGCTTTGCTGCCACAACAAGTGCACCTGGATGGCGACGGAACCACTCAGCATCGCCCTTGGCTATGCCATGGAGGTGGTTGCGGGTTTGGGGGATATTGCTCGTACGGCAAATGGCCATGCCAAAAGCGATTTCACCGACGAATGCGGGTCTGGGAACTCGATACGAGTACCGGGAGCTTAAGGACGTGGAAGCGCGTCGAATATGATATGGATAGGGCTGACGAGCTGGTGCTTGTGGCAAATGGGGTTGTAGTTGATCCTTCTAGCGATAGCGATGAAGACAGGAGCTCTGTAGTGAGTTGAAGCTGATGCAGCAAAAGGTATGGTAGGATACCTGTGGGCGATACTCGGCAGCTTAGGTCTCATACTTGAGGGTGGTTGACTTTAGCAAATGCGTGCTTAATCTCAGTTGCTTAACTGTGTAGGTACATAATAATACGACAGATAGTGAATGCAAATATGCAAGCCCACGAATCGCCTCCTAAAGTTGTTTTCTCTCAAAGGACCTACCTGTATCTTAGTAACGATCGACAGGTCTTTGATGCTACATGTGGTGCAGCTTGTGTCATGTCTAGGCCACGGTAACCACGAGGTCATCGAGGCTATTACAAAACAATCATTGGCCAACACATATTCTAATTCCATGGTTTTCACAACCAGTGTCGCTACTCAACTAGCCGATGAGATTATTTTAGGGACAGGTAATCTGATGTTAAGGGTCTACATCTACAGCTCTAGTATCACGTCGTCTCCTTAGGTTTCGTGCTTCTAGCTAACGTTCTACTTCAGGTTCTAAGGCAACAGAGGCTGCAATGAAAATAGCTCGACAGTATTTCACAGAGATTTCCCCCCTACAGCCTCAACGCACTAAATTCATTACCCGCGAGCACTCCTATCACAGCAATACCCTTGGCGCCCTTTCTCTGTCCGGCCACTATAGCCGCCGCGAAACGTACCTTCCAATCTTATTAGATAATATTTTCTAGGTTTCTGCGTATAACCTGTACCGCCAGCGCCTTTTATGTGAATCTGATGCTGAATTCGCTGCTCGGAAAGCTACTGAACTAGATGCTCAATTCCAGCACCTCGGCCCTAACACTGTCATAGCATTCGTCTGCGAACCTATTTCTGGTGCCGCCCTCGGATGCATCCTATACGTCCGCGGATACCTCGCAGCTATGAAAGCAGTATGCTGTAGATACGGCGCTGTTTATCCTAGATGAGACCATGTACGGTATGGGCCGCCCTAGTACCCTTCATGCTTGGCATAAAGAGCATGTCGATGGAGATCTAGTACAAGATTGCCTTCTAGACCTACAGATGATTGGAAAGGGTTTACGAGGAGGCTACCAAGCCATCGCTAGTGTTATCATTGGCAAAAGGTTGTTAAAGTTATTGAATGAGGGAACCGGCGGCTTCAACCATGGACAAACCTAACAGGCTCACCCTGTTACTTGCGCCGCCTCACTGGCCGTCTAGCGCATCATTCGCAGGGATAATCTCTTGTACCCTTCCTCTACATCTACATTTATATATAAAATCGGCAAAAAAAAAGTCAAAAACATACAACAGTGGGTATTCGCTGGTGGTCACCCACCCAACTACTAATCCACCGATCTCAAGCTTGTGTATGGCAGAGCGGACGGGATGCCCAATTCTCTTGAGTCTATGGTCGTATGTAGGAGATCTGTTGGGGGGGTGGATTATATATGGTTAACTGGAGATTAAGTTAAGGTATCGTGCAGATGTGATTCTAAATCGTACTATACAATAAACTGCCTCACTCTATTTAGCACACACCCTAACCCCGTATCATACACCCCCCCTATATCTCAGAAAGGATGTTGAGATTCTATTGCTTCTTTGGTCAATAAGCCGTCTTGACACAAGAAACCATGACACTCGGAAGCGAGGGGTACATTTCAAACTGAGTCTTCAAAGTCTATAAGGTCTTATTAATATAAGAAACATATTGGCTTTGCATAAAGTTATAAGAGAAGTGTAAAGCATAAATTGGTTGAAGACCAAAAACCTTGAAGTGAAACTGTCCACATCCACTCTTCATCTCCCCATCTTCCCCTCTCGCACGTTGTCTTTGTGTTAAATTCAACTGATATGGCCAACCGTGCTCGTTTATTGCAAACCTTTATACAACATTCAGGATCTCCGCCTCACCCGAAATCACAGTTCCGTTCAGAACAGCATCTCCATGAGCCCTCGCAACAAGAGAGTAGTCTGGTAGATACCTACATACCAAGTCAGCAAGCCATATCTCCAGCCATACAGCACTCCATCAAACTTACACGTCCAAGAATGGCAGGACCTCAGCAGAGCCAGGGGTGTTACGCCAGTCTCTCATCAGGTCCATTGTAATGGCGAACAACCCGCCGAGATGCACACCCGCCTGCTCCATCCTGCGGTTTGCATCCGCAGCAAGTTTCTCATTAAACGTCCCACTTGCATCCGTATTTGCCCACACGGAGTACCCCTCCTGGCGAAGAGAAAGGGCAAGGAAAGAAGTACCTGGGCGTGTTAGCTCGCGAGTCCACGGGGTGTCAGAGTAGCCGTTTGGTTGACTTACAAACTTCGGTAACAATACCAGCGAGAATTATGTGCTTTTTCCCTGTGGCCTTTACGGCAGCGCGGAAATCAGCGTTGTCCCAGGCGTCAACTTCGCCTTGGCGGTGGACGAAGGTAGCGTTTGGGTGGAGGGCAACGATTTCTTTTGGTAGCTGGCCATTTGGGCCTAGTTTTGTCAGTACATTATCTGATAAGACGTCCAGGGGCTTTTTTTACCTGTATCGGCAGACGTCGTGAGGATGGTTGGGAGGTTGAAGAGGTTTCCCAGAGCCGCGTGTCCGAGGACGGAGTTTCGGAACTCAACAGTGCCGTAGTCTCTGACGACTGCTTTGAGGCCGGTCTGATGGTCTACAACGAGGAGCGCCTGTGGGAATTAGAGATGTGTGAAACGCAAGAATTGGCAAATGCTTACAGCGTTGTTCTTGTCCAGTCTTTCAAAAGTGAAGCCTGGCAAAGTTATATATTAGCTTGACTATAGCCGGTCATCTGCGTATATGGAAACTTACCATTTGCAGCAACTACGGTTGCAAGCGCAAGGCCAGTTAAAATTTGGAACTTCATGATGGGAGATGGCGAGAGATAATAGCTTCGTCTTGAGTCTAATATTAGGGAAGGAGAAAGTGTAGAGTGATGTAGAGAGGATTTTAGACATGATCACTTGGGAAAGGTCGTCTTCTTTATACCTCAAAATTTGGGAGGCCCAAAACTTCAAATGGCATAAGTTCGCCATCCCTCGCATGCAATGCAACATACCAATAGTCAGAGCTCCATAATAAAAATGACCCCTTTTGGAGGTTCTCAGACTGAGGAGTCGTTGATTCGCACCCGTGAAACGTAGCATATCGACAGCATCAGAATCAGTCCCACCCATATACACGTGTATCCACTGATAAGTCATAAATTATGAAGCATCTCGAGCATTCTCTCTCACCGTCAAAGAGCTATTGTGGAGAGAAGTAAAATTAACCTACCTGTACGACGATTATACAATCACCTAGCGGCAAGAAACGTGGGTATAGCTCCTGTTTTCCACGGGATATTCTGAAATGGAAGGGGCTAGCCAGTGTGTACGACGATGACAGATGCTTCGCAGATATATTAAAGATTTTGGGTTTTGCTTCATCCCGCACCCAACGGGCGGCCCGTAGGACGCCCCCGGTGTGGACCTTGCGCCGGAGCGTCTTCAGTTGGTTTAGGTAAGTGGGGGGCTCGTATTTGACTCGGGCTTACTCACTGATGACTGCGCAAGCTCGACGAGCATTCCATTGCTTTCCCACCCTGCGATCGAGAATTGTCAGGGATGACTGTCGGGGCTCGTAGCACGTGTGCTGCACGCCGGGATTTCGTGCATAAATGCGGGCGCTGAATCATCACCCGATGGGGGGTGCACGTCAACGCACCCCAGCTAGTGCTGATGCACTCAGCAACAGCATTTTTATCAACTTCTGCAAGCAACCATCTCGGCGAAAATAGAGCTATGAGCATGGGGCTACAGTAAATTATTTGTTTATCTTTGTATGGGTATATTTCACTTACATTATCGCAGCGGAAGTAAAGTTGGTCATGTTGGTTTGTAATATCAATGAAACTCTATTACACTTCAAAATCAGATTTTTTGTGATGTGTTACCAAAAGCAAAGCGATGAGTTATATGATGAATTCTGTAAAGTTACAGACTTATGAGTATCTGGATCGATCGTGTAGCAAGCTCGGCCTCTTGCAACGTGAGATGTGGAAAAGTCTAGGTCAATACTTGTTTGCTTCAAAGCTCTCAGACATCAAGTTGAGTGCATCCAAGTCCAAGACAGCTGCTTCTTTGTTTGTAGTCTTCACGCTCAATATATATGGTGAAATACACAGGCAGTGAAATATAACTGCGTGAACAATACACGTTCGTCGGAGGGCTTTTCAACTTCAAGTCGAGCTCATCCAAGAGATCTACTTCTTAGTTGTAAGCCACAAGTCCAATATCGATCGTTCCAGTGCAGAAAGCGAAAGCCTCAGCCTGTCAGACAACACACATTTGCAAGAGGGTTTTCAACTTCAAGACGTCCGCATCGACGGCGGGCACTATCCAATTCCTGCTTCGCAATCCACCAGCCAAAATCAATCATGTATCGTTTCGGTAGAAGCCAGAACAAAATACCCATCATGCCAAGGCTTATATTCATCCTCGCAGCCCTCCCGATTGCACTGGCAAATTTCCATCCAGCCCGTCGTGAACATTTGGACTGCTTTAGCGATCAAATCTTTTGCTCAAGCACTGACTTTGGCGTCTATGCCCAAGTTATCGAAACGGACGACTGGTTTGCAAATGCCACCACCATTCACGACCTCTCTGGACTCATAAAGTCTGGATCCTTAGCTGCGAAAAGCACCGGGAAGTTCGAACCGTTATGCTGTCCCATACCCTACTCCATATGCGGGTTGCTTTTACCAGGCGAAGTCCCAGCCTGTTATTATGTAAGAGCCAGCCAGATCTTCGTTTTGGCCAGGAATATATCGCTAACGACGACTGTGAGGATAGGCCGGTGGTGACATTAACAGAGCCAGTAAGGGGCCTCTATACTTCCTGTCTGATATGAGCTATGGATTTGAGAACACGGGGGACTATTATAACATCGCCAACGACCATATCAACCTCATCACGGGGGATTACGAGCTTTCAACTGGCAAGCAGGGGAACTGGTTTATCGACCGCGGCGAGAGACCTCCTGCTGCAACTACGCACACCACGAGAGGGGACAAGTCGACCATAACTAAAATTGGCAGCATAACCAGAACCCTGGTCAGTTTCCCCATGGCCGGAAATACTGCCCGCAGAAGCTCCACGTCCACTAGCGAAACCACAATCTTGACAACCAGTGACCACGCAATCCAGACTTCGACTGACGGAGCCCCAACCTCGACTATCGCTAATGCGGCAATCCCAACGTCGACCGACGCGAAGACCAACAAAGGCGCGGGAATGAGTCTGGGGGCGCGGGTTTGTTGCAAGGCTGTGTGGATGGCCGGGGCTGCTATTGTTCTGGGACATTCGATTTGAGTGAGCTGTTGGCGATTTCTCAGTTACATGACGCAAGGATGCCGTGGAGTGGAGGTTATTTGAATAAGTGGTCTTTGAACACCGACGCGTTTACTCCAGAGCGGTGTTGGTGAATGGCCTTGATAGGTTCCTTCTGGGTGGAATGGTTATCAGGGTCGCTCTTTCCTTCTGGGTGTAATGGTTATCAGGGTCGCTCTTTCCTTTCGCAGTGATTATTTAGCATGGAGCCCCCGGTTCGTACCATAAATGGTTACTATTTTCAGCGTGGCAGTGTTCTGGATGGGTCTGGATGGGAGAGGTGGGAGATGGTGGTCTGCCTTGACAAGCCCTGACGACCATGGCGATTCATTTCTCTCGACACCAGCCATCTCGGGCTTTTGGGCGTCCCTCCTTCCCGCTGGATTTTGCAGCTTGCAGCGTCAGCACATCATTAATAAACCTTTGTATTATATTATTAGACGAGCGGTTGAATAGAACAACTTCCTATAGTATACGCATTCCTCCGAAGAGAACTCCTGTGGGTAGATCTAGCCATGGCCCAAATATTATAGCTCCCCATGAACGATCGCAGCTCCTCTGACATTAACATTACCTTGTTGGACATCCTTAAATATTACCTTGCCGGGGAATATATTTCCATTCGCGAGCTCCTTGAGAACCACGTCGAACCTCACTCCGGCCGAGTATGCAATCCCTATCTTGATTGATGTTAGCAGCTTGTGCGGGGAAACCCAACGATGACTTACCATGATCGCAGAAATGACGAATAGCGTTCCCAACATAGTAAGAATGAGGTAGGAGATATTAGTCTTCGGTTGATCATCAATAGCCAATGGAACACGAGCCTTTGGACCCTTCGCAGGATAGATGGATTCTATGTACTGCTCAACTTTGGCACAAGCAATGCTGATATTGAGGAAGTTCGGATCCTTCGGGGTATTTTTCTTATGTATCCGCCGAACGTATCTCCTGAAAACCGCACAAACTCTCCTCAGATCTTGCGACGAGTCCATCAGCAATTGCGCCGCATCGCCTTTCGTGATCTTCACGTTAGTCTCAAAGACCCGCGGGTTCTGGAAAACGAGCTCAAGCGTGGCAATAGCCATCGTCTGGGGAATGGCCACGAAGTTGAAAATGCCCTGTTCTTTTATCCCCTTCATGTAGACGAGGCATTCCTCCGCATGTCGCAGGGCATTTAGAACCATCTTCGAGCTACAAGTAAGAGCTGCTTCTCGGTGTTTGGGGTCGAAGAGGTCGTCGAAGTTATCCACGTGCTTTGACCAGATTTCCTTAGGCCAGAACCGCCTCTTGTCATCAAAGTCCTCGCGTACGTCACGGATGATGTTTGTCTTTTGGAGAAACTGGCCCATTGACTCCGAGAGCTCAGGCTGATTCTTCAAATCAGGGTTTGCAAAGCCGTCCTGCACGAAGAACCTCGTCAGCCCCTCTCCAACAAGTCCTGCAACATAGTGGCAATATAGCTCGTATTCCTCAACCGTGTTGACGCTATTAACGTTGTTCTCTGCCATTCTGGCATAGTCGGCCATGCCATTCCCCATCTGGTGTGTGATGTTCTTTATGATATCCCTATACTTCGGGTCAATGAGTTTGAGCTCCGTGATCACGTCGTCAAAATGCACGAGCAGCTCTCGATCCCTCTCGTCAGGGCCACTCTTGTTGAAGGTCCAGCCATCCTTATCGAGAACCGTTTCGAAATTGCGCAGCAATGGCTCCTTCTCCTCGAGAGATATTGTCATATCATCCTCAATGGTATCTAGTCCTCGCAGCACCAAATAGTACAAGGCCACTGGGACAACTAAATCAGGGTTGAGTTCCTGGACAACCATGACGAAGCTCCGACTGGTCAGCTTGAGCCATTTGAAACAATCTTTGAGCGTCTCCGACTCCTTGGAGGGATCTCGAGTGTAAGCTGGTTTATGCAGCAACTTCCTATATATATTTTTAGCTGTTGTGTCTACCTACACCACATTTTAAGGACTCCTACCACTGTATGACAGGTCTCAATTGGGTGGGATGCACCGCGAAGTACAGAAACTGGCTCAGGATTCCCATATTGGCAATTTCTAACGTGGTCGTAACAAGGGATAGTTCTTGAGAGGCCACTGTAAGCCGCGATAGTGATGACAATGCTGATCGAGGGACCAGTGACAGAAAGCGCGATCAATTAATTTATTACCCAAGAAAGAAATATCGAATTGCCATAAAGGCTGTGTCTCCAATCCCCACGGATTTGCCATTGACGGCTTATCACGGATTTATCACGGATTTACCATGGGGAATATGCGGGGTTAACCTCCTCGAGCATGGTTTCTCTGTTGCGACGGTCAAGCATCAACAATTATATTTACCGGCAGTAGTCAGACGGCATAGAGCCATGTTTGAGGTTGTGCAATCACCAGCTAATATTACAGATAATTACTTTCATAACTTAAAGCCAATGTCTACGCCAAACATCAAGCTCCGCCCGTGTCCCGACCCACTGCATTTATCAGATTGCTTCTTTAATAATAGAATAGGGACAAAAGCAAGAATAAGACACGTACCTCGAAATCTATCTTTACAACGCCAGTAAACCCTTCTTCGATAGTTGGCGCCTCTAGCTGTTTCTCTAGCTCCCTGAATTTGATTCTTGGGAATATCTTTCCTCCATCGGGTGCCGCCTATAGCACCTCAAGTCAGCCTGGGTCGGTCGAAAACCCAAAATTAGAGAATACATGCTTTTCCCCCTCCCAATGACCTCACGCTATCATTGTGGAGGCACAGGTCGGATGAGGTTGTGAACTCTGCTGCCAACACCGGTACATTCCAACGAGTTGCCATGTCGATCCAGGCTGCTCTTGACGGAATGTCAAGGTTGCAATCGTCTTGTATTAATAATTAGACACGCCATTATCGATAATATTTTGCACGGTAATTTTTACCTATTACAACCTGGTGGAGTTAGCTTCTGAATTATCCTAAGTTCCACTCGATAGCCCTCAATTAAGAACTTACACAGAAGCCCGTTTCAAGATAATGCTCTGCTTTTTCTATGCAATTCTCCATGGTGCCGAGTTCGTGCCTATTCAGTCGCATGGCGCCGAAATCTAATGCAACATTGAAGAACGTTGTTTTCCCAGCACCAGGTAGTCCCACAAAGACAATTATTACAATTTCTCCAGCCGAAGTAAGTTTATATTGGTTGTGCGAAGTTTTGGACACATCAAACATTTCTAATGCCGTTAGGTTCTCGTTCATTCGTGTCTCGATCTCAGGCGTGATTAACCAGTTTGGGTTGAACTTGTGTCCCAAAATCTGGCCAATGACTCCCTGAAAATATTCCTCGGGGGTGTAAAAAGTGAGTCCCAGATTCATGCCAAAATGCCTGTCGCAATCCGAGTAGTCCTTCTCTCTCCCCGCTGCATCACCCACAAAATACGAGTTCTCGTGGTCAACAGCGCCACCAAATGCTTTCTGCATCTCTTCCCACATCCCAGTGCGGGGTTTCCTGTAGATATCATTTGCGCATGCCGTGT
The DNA here is from genome assembly GCA_000750925.1 of Pseudogymnoascus sp. VKM F-4518 (FW-2643). Classification (NCBI taxonomy): domain Eukaryota; kingdom Fungi; phylum Ascomycota; class Leotiomycetes; order Thelebolales; family Thelebolaceae; genus Pseudogymnoascus; species Pseudogymnoascus sp. VKM F-4518 (FW-2643). Next base: position 40,189 of record JPKC01002508.1, read on the forward strand.
AAACGATCAATGGGACGGCTAAGGCGCGCGTGATGTCTTCTATCTTGCGCTTGAACAACTCCAATCCAGAGCCTATCTCCCCAGTCAGGGTTGTCAGGTTGCCTTGGTTTGTGAAGATGATGAGTTGATGCCCGCCGAGATGGGCATCTCTGATTTTCTGGGGGACATTGCCCTGCCACCATTTCCAGTCTTCAGGGTCAGTGGTGGGGACTATTCCTGATTTGCTGTCGATGATTGTATAGTCCTAGAGCAATTTAGTCAATGATTTAGGTTGGGAATTAAGTTCGTACAAGGTCAAACGCAGCGACTCGAGTTTTATTTGGACTGGATTTTTGAGTCTCCTGGCTACCTTCTGGGGCGTATCTTGCTACAAGAAGCGTGCCTTCCACAACTTCCCAGGAAATCATTCCTTTTTTTTTACCGGGTATTTCAGTGATATATTTTATGCATCACAAGTCAAGCCTGGAAAGCGTGGAATTGAGAAATACATACGCCTTTCAAGAAGCCGAAGGAAAGAACGTTTGTGGCTGACAGGAATCATGGCGTTGTCTGTGTGCTGCGCCACACCACTTGAGGTTGTGCGTTGAGCAGAATAGCGCAGGTACACTACATATCACAATCCTTGGCTAAACGGTTAAACAGAAACAGACACGAAGGATTCTTCCTATATCTGAAGCATCAACCTCAGAACCTTCCGTTAGTGGTCTGGTCGACAAGGGCAGACATCCAGCTTCGGTCACATGATTCAAAACCCCGCAATGCGGCCTCGTTCTCTTAACAACTTAACAATTGCTGTTGCCTAACAATCACTCAAACCTCGTTTCTGCTACCTACATCTTATCAAAGCTAATTATCATCACAATTCCCAATGGCATCCGATCCAACCTTCAGGAGCTATAAGCCGGACCAAGCACAGAAATATGCCGCTTCACGCCCGTCATACCCACCGGCGCTATACGAGCACATATTTGCGGAACACGCGGCCCATGGCGGCGGCTTCGGATTCGTAGTAGACGTCGGCTGTGGGCCAGGAAGAGCCACGCAAGATCTTGCCCTAACATTCGACCACGCGGTTGGGGTTGACCCAGGTCAGGAAATGATCAATGTCGCGCGGGAGCGCGGTGGTGAGACCAAACAGGGCGAGAAAATCCGGTTCGAGGTGTGCGAAGCTGAGCGCCTCGCCAGTGTGCCAGGTCTGCCACTGGGGGAGGTGGATCTGCTCACTGCGGCTACGGCGGTATGTTGAGCGTGTTTTATTTTCAGCTTCATATAGTCGCAATACGGGAACTTGGTACACAGTAACGCGAGAGCGGTATTAGACACCTGTGAACCTCACACTGCATATCAACGGTTCACTCACACAATTCTAGGCGCACTGGTTCGACATGAAGAAGTTCTGGGAACAGGCCGCCCAGATTGTCCGACCAGGGGGCACAGTCGCCTTTTGGGTAAAGGGCTTGTACTTTTGCCGTACGTTTCTCATCCAGTCCCGAAGCAACTCCAGTCTGACTGCCCCCAGATCCTGACATGCCACACGCTGCGGAGGTAAACGCAATCCAAGAGGAATTCGAGCGTGTCATCGCGCCATATGAGCAACCAGGCAACCTTATCGCAGAGAACATGTACGACGACCTGGAGCTGCCGTGGACGGTAGATCCTACCCAGACCGCGTTTCCAGAGGACAAGTTCCGGCGGTTCAACTGGGACCGTGACGGAGTGCTCTCTGATGGAAAGGATTTCTTTGGCGGCACGGGAGAGTTTTCTATGGAACTGTATAGGCATGCGCTCAGCACTATGAGCCCCGTCACAAGGTGGCGCGAGGCTCATCCAGAGTTGGTAGGCACAGACCAAGATGTTGTTGAAGCGGCTTACCTACAGGTAAGTAAAATTATTGGGGATACGATGTTGAAAGGAGGGGGCGCGACGTCACTATTGATGTTCACGAGGGGTGAGGAGGACCAATGATGAGGAAGATACGGAGGACTTATTTAGAGTGGAGATGGGTTGACTTGGTCGGAGACAGTTCGCTTTAGATCAAACCATAGATAGTTATAGATGCTTGTGTATCCATTCGTCCTCTGCTAACTCCCTTGCGGAGATACGCTTTCCAGGCTCCCACTGCAGCATTTTCCGCATGAAGCGTAAAAACGCCTCTCTTTCCTCTTGTCCCTCGAGAGTAGTTTCCCGCTCCTCGAGCGGAACCTGGCCCGTTAATAAATTCTCGTTGAGGAAGCCACCTAAAGGGTCATATAGTTAGTGTATTTGGACACCAGAATCCACCAGAGGGTAAGTTAACAAGGTTATTGACTTGCCTTCAGCTGAAAAGAATTTGTCCCGTAGCTCTCCCTGGGCAATAAGACTCGGCGGCGGGGGACCAAGAAGATTTATTATCTCGGCTAGGTGGGCTCGACTTTGATACCTCTCAAATTCGGGGTCTTAGCCGGTGAACAAGGAACCGCCTTCGTAAACGTCCCAAACCTATGTCAACTGTTAGTAATTTTCGTAGCATGGTAACCAGGTTGTTTGCCTTACCATGCATCCCACGTTCCATATATCCACATTGTATGTCCATGAAGCCTCTAGAATCACTTCCGGGGCCCGATAAATATTAGGTTGAACGAATTCCGAGTGGTGTTGGTCACCGAGCATGGCTGAACCAAAATCGCATAGGACTGGAGCACCAACATGTTGAGGCATTATGATATCCTGGGACATGTAAATCGTTCTCCCGTCTGTGTCTACCTCCTTTCTCGGAACAGGGCGTTGAAGCTCCCTCTCTTCAAACTTGGTAAAGACTGAGTCGTCCTTGATGCCGAGCATGATATTATCGTCCCCTATATCTATCAAAAAATGCTTAGGTAAATTATAAAAGTAGTGGGGTACAAATCGGGACACGAACCAGTATGTATAATCTGGCACTCCGTATGCAGATAATCCAATGCCATAAACAGGCGCAGAAGAACGAATGCTATGACAGCTGAAGGCAGGCGCTCTACCGGATTACGGCGTAAGAACTCCAAAATACTCTCGAATAATGGTGGGTGGACAAGACACTGGTGTTTGTCTCCAGGCCCATCAATATAAAACGTGTCAAGTAACGTTCTGACGGCATCACGGCCAGGGTGGCCCTTCGGGGCTTGCTCCATGCGCCTGTACATCTTGAGCTCGTGCTCCGCTTGCTGGCCCATAGACGAGGCCTGGATGGAGATTTTAAGCATGACATATTTACGAGCACTATGATTGTAGTGCGTGAGCATACCGAACCGGAGTGGTTATCTCAATAAATGAAGAGGGAGCTCACTTCATGTCCCGTGCAAGCCAGGCAGTCGAGGTAGTTCCGAATCCCAATTTCCCTACAACTTGATATCGATCCTTAATCACTTCTCCTATTCGAGTAGGATAATACTGGGACGCAACATAGTGCGGAAGGGTCTCTTCTTCGATTTTGTGGTATTCAGGTATCTGAACGAAGTTTGGGTTGGAGAAGTTTAGTGGTTTCCATCTCCGTCCGAACTGCGGCAAAGATCGCAGAAGCGACGACAACATAGCCTAAGGGAAGGAAGACAACTTTTACCGCGTACTTCACACATGGGAGATATAACAAGTTGGTCTGATCTAGAGTTGTAATCGTCCAATATGAGGTAGTCCCTGAGACATTGGCTAAGGTAGATTAACAAGTCAGGTGATCACGAAACAGAAACGCTGATAAACATGCCATTATTGGATGTTTTAGACTTTGCGCCTAATCAATCCTAGAATAAGTACCTTCAACAGAATATTGAAAATTTATCAGCGAGCAGGGAATTGGGAGGGACCAAGGACGTTGATGTTGTAGTCTGATGGGACCGAGACCAGGTCCGGGAGGGTCATAACAGTTACTCAGAGGTTGGGAATAACTACATAGAACGCAATGTCTCTTTTATTTTTTATGTTAACTATGGGTCAGATACATGCTCTCGAACATCTAGACCTATATTTGTCACGTTGCAGCCTGTCGACGAAGCAAGTGGTAGACGAATAATTTTCTCCAGTGCACATATCTCGAACTCTGACACAAGCAACTCTGACAAAAGCAACTACAGCACCGAATAAGGTTTGCAATTATGAATAACGTATTTCACAAGCGAGTTGCCCACCCAAGCGAGTTGCCCACCAAAACACCAA
>JPKC01002509.1:0-26850 GCA_000750925.1 Pseudogymnoascus sp. VKM F-4518 (FW-2643)
GCATGGTTATTGTTGTGGCCATGGGGGTGGTTGTGGGTGTGTTGGGGGCGGTGGCGGGGAGGTGGTGAGGTGGTCGTGAGCTGGTGATGGTGGTGATGGTGGTTGGTGAGATGTTGAGGAAGGTATCTGGGGATGTGGTGTTAGTTGTTGTGTTGTGTTTATTATGCTGGGTGAGGGAGGACGGCAGGGGGGGTTTTGGATCAGAGGCATGCCAAGGGATTGTGACGAAGCTGTGACTCTTGGCGGCGGTGGTCTAGAATAGAGCACGGCAGAGGGCGAGACTGGGGGATGGACTTACCAACTAAAAATATCTCTTAAACGTGAAAGGTTGGAGATGGCAGTTGTTCGTTTGGTGGAATGGTAGAGAGGATATCGTCGAGGAGAAAGTATGGTATTGGGTGATATGCTGTTATCTATACGCAGCGGAAAGGCCGGATCGGATAGATGCTTGAGAAGAAGAGGAAGAGTAGAAGAGAAGATTGGCGATATCGAGCAGGGCGTGCTTGCGTGCTTTCAGTAAAGAAGTGCAGGAACAACGTAGGATTGTCGAAGAGTAGAGAGTGGTGTCGAGAGAGAAAATAACAAGAGCAGGCAAGATGCAGAAAGTCAAGATGTCAATCAGTCGGGTAGTAGATGTCAGAGAGAGGGAGGCGAGAGGGAGAGGGGAGAGGAGAGAGAGAGAGGCAAAGTAGTAGTAGTAGTAGAGTATAGTAGAGTAGTAGAGTATAGTGGAGTAGTGGAGTAGTGGAGTAGTAGTTTTAAGGTCAAGTCCGTTTTAGCAAAGGGAGGGCAGAAACAAGACAAGGACGACGAGACGGGCATGGACGTTCATGCAACGCAACCCACATTAAGAAGGGCGAAGGCCGAAGGGCGAAAGGCCAAGGGCCAAGGGCGACAAGGCCATTACATTCATTCGTACATACAGTTAGAGTAGAGTCGAGTAGTAAGAGTACTATAGTACACGCACGTACCAAAGTACATGAATGACGCCTCGACGGGACCTGGCGAGTCAATGACCCTTACTAACTATAAGTAGAGAGATGGACTAGAGTAAGGTAAGTAGATACAGTAGCAGTAGAGCAAGTAGTAGAGTAAAATCAGCAGGTATTAAGGGTCTCAGTCTCCCTTCCCCCCCCTTCTGCCCTGCCCTTCTTCCCTTACCATCCATCCATCGTTAAACAAAAAAATAATCCCTACTACCGTCCTGGTAACTAACTGTGGTCGTATGTATGTGTGGTGTGTGTGTGTACCCCAGGGATATGTTCTAGCGGCGTGTCGAAAAAAGAAGGTTCAGCTACGTACCCATAACCCACGCACACGCACGCCGCCAGATTTGCTTGGCAGGAAGTTTTTCTCTCCGAGCCGGCGAACCCGGGTGATGGGGTGTAGCGGTACTTAGGGGGGGGGAGGAGTGATTTGGTGGGTGAGTGGTGGTGGATGGTGGAGAGTGGGTGAGGAAGTGGGTGGGAGGGTGATGGATGATGGGTGGATTAGTGGTGGATGAGTAATGGCAGGCTGACAAGCGGGAGTAGTAGTACTAGATGGGTACAGGAGGGTACAGCGAACTTGCTGTGTGTACAGTCGACAGCATACGGTGGATAGAGTGGATAAGTGGCACAGTACCAAGTCAGCCACTCAGTCAGCGTCAGCAGGAAGAGTGGAAGTTGGAGGTGGCAGTTGGATGTGGATACCAGAGAGTGAGGGGATTAGGGCAACAAGGGCAACGAGGGCAAGGACAGACGCATCATCGATGGAGCAAAAGAGGCACCCAACGGCAGACTGTGCTCGTACCCTCGTGAGTGGACGTGGTACTCACAAGTACCACGCGTACCCCCGCGCTAATCGCCCTATCTCGGCGGCGGAAAGCAGCTCAAGGGCGCAAGGTACCGGTACATCCGGTTTGCTAGTGGACCCCTCGCGGACGATAGACAAGTACATGCTTTTCTGTAGAGGGAGACTAGAGTACACTAGTGTGTTTGGTAGCGTGCCGTGGTACTTTGGTGGTTGAGTGGTTGAGGGAGGAGAGGAGAGGACCTCCGGAGTAGAGGAGACTAGAAGGAGACCGGATAGCCCGGATTTGGTGTGCTATGCATTTTTATGTGCGTGGAGGATTAATTGTGCCATATGTGCATTTCTGTATGTATTTATGTGTGTGTGGATGTATGTATGTATGTGGTGTGTGATGTGTTCTATACTCGCTCTCCCTCACTCCACAGATCCCATACTGTGCAACACCCAACTCCCACCCTCACCTCCCCTCCCAACCTCCCAAAACGCACCTCCTTCCCCATCCATCCCCTCCTCTCCGATTCCGGACGACACATCTCGATCACCCCGCACATCAAACACCCCAGACATACACATACATCTCCTGCTACCGTACACTGCACAGTCCTGTATCGAGTATTCTTAGAACCTCACCTCACCTCACACCTCCCCAACGGCCCGCCGCAGGCATCCCCAACCCACCCTAACCCCATCCAGCCCGCGACGCGCTGTCTCAGATCCTCATCAGAACTCTCGGACTCCTCAGACATCCCGCCCCGTAAGTACAAGGAGAGTACGGAGATGAGCTACGGACTGGACTACACCACTACACACTACACGACACGCAGCACCAGCAGCAGCAGACAATCACGGCCCATGCCCCATGCTTGCTCCACGACGATGACGAACATGATGGGCGCAGTGCAGTGTGTGTGCGGTGCGTGCGGAGATGATGATGGGGATGGCAGATTGAGATGGACGGCATGGGCATGGACATCTTTCGCCCGCGCGCTCGTCTCGTGTCGTGTCCCGGCCGGGGCTATTTTAACTTGACACGCTGACACCTCCCTGGTCGACACATCCCACATCAGCAAGCATCATCAGCGTGCATCCCATCCCGCATCAGATAGTAGTGCGCCACTTGGAGGGATGGCGTACGTACTATGGACAGACACTTCTGACACTACTGGACTGTCTGTGTCTGTCTTTTATTGATGTGGACTACTGATGTGGACTACTGGTCTTTTATTGAGTGTCCTTACTCGACGATACTGACCGTACTGACTGTACGACTGTCTGATGTACAAAGTAAGCATAAGCAGACTACCCCCTATCCAGCACCTCTCCGATGAGCCAATGTCGACGATTGCTGTGTGTCGATGCATCTGATGTCCATTATTGCTGCATACAGCGCAGTCTGCGGCATCCAACCTACCCTCCAACTGCCTATCCTCTTTCCTAGTCCTCTACCGTGTGCATGTACTGATACTCGTCACATCACACACACACTCTCCCATGTACAGTACAAACTACATGGCAACCTCCGTCCCTTGCACCCTCGCCCACCCTCGCACTCAACCCCCGTCGATCCCCGATCCGCCGCCTGTCAACATCGTGCAGCCCGTGCATCCGTGCACCCATCCATCCCACCCACACCACCTCCCTCCCCCCAAAACCATACGCGCGTCCCAGCACCCATTATTCCCGAACATTCCCCTTCGAGCCCGTCGCCCCTCCTCTCCTCCCTACCCATCCACTACCAACCAACTGCCAATCCCCAACTCCCACCCGCTTCCTCCTACCCCTGTTGACTCCCATCATCCCCCCCCCTCGCCCTACCGAGGACAGAAATACAAAAATACAAAAATACAAAACTTACGAGGGACGTTACGGAGAACCTCGTACAGAATACGTACTCAATCCGAAAGGCCCCATCTCATCTCCACACCCTTCGCGCGGAACATTCCACATGACTCCCAACATCCTCCAGTACCACCCAACCATCCCCATCCCCATCCAGCCCAGCCAAGCCGCACGTCAGCGCCAGGACAGGGCCAAGGTCTAGCCTCTAGCCTCCCCCCCAAGCCTCAGCAGCGCCCTAGCAAGCCCAGCCCTGACTGACGGACGCCACGCGCCGCATAAAAAAAACGTCAATGCATGCATCCGTCCTGCTTGTGCACACCTATCCGCCGAAAATCTCGGCTTCTTCGGCCACTTTCCAGTCCGCTGCTGTTGGTGGTGCTGCAGGGCGGGGCGGGGATGGGAACAACGAACGCCAGCCAGCCAGCTAGCAGAAGACCGACCTCAACTGCCTGGCTGGCTCTCCTGGGCCAGCTGTAAGTAAGTAACTCGTCTCCTCCCCTCCTCCACTTCAACGACCATGGAAGTGGGCAGTGGGAGTAGGAAAAAAAGTGAGCAAGTTTCCCCCCAAAGCAACGAATGCGACTCGTCGAGCCAAACTAACCACCCGCTCGCTGCTTCGGATGCGCGGTGGGAAGACGGATAGGCAGGAGGGAGAAGGGCCGGAGCATTGGCAGGGCGTGGCGTGGCATGGCGCACACGCACGTCGCTGTGATGGGGGGTATGCTCCGCGCCCACGTCCAGCTTCGAGCGCGGCGGCGGAGCTGTCAGGCGCTGTCAGATCATGCAGTCGAGGTGGCTGACTGATACAGAAAGACAGACAGACAGGGCTAAATATATCCCATCTTCCCCCTTTTCTCCATCCGCAAGGCAGTATCTATCCATCTATCCATCCTAGGCTCCTTCCTAACTATGCTGCTCACTCAACAAGACCTCCAACTCCAACTCTCAATTCACACACTCGCCCCAGATCAGCAACCACACACACTCTGTCCTCTTCCCTCCCCATCCACCCCTGGCACTTCCAAGATCAAGTCAAGTACCACAGTACGTACCCCCCCCGCCGTCCCCACCACCAGAGCCCACCAATCCATCACAACCAGCACAGCCGCACGCCAGATCGCCGTCCCACCCGCCGCCAGAAGCTTGCGTAACACGCGCTATCCCCCTCTTGCGTCCGCGAGCCGTTGCCTGTCACCCCTTCTGCGCACTACTCTATCGCTGCACGGTACCGGCACTCGGCACGCCAAGTTTCCCGGCCCCCCCCTCCCCCCTTACCTATTCCTATTGAAAGAATTTTTCGCCACCCGGATGCGAATCCAGAAGCTGTCCAGTCCAACCGAAGCAAGTAAGCACAGCAGAGCAGAGCCCCATCCATCGATATCCACCCTCCCCCCCTCCAGCAAAAACGTGTTGCCCAGACTCGCCCATCACACACCAAGCCAAACTAGCTAGCTACTTGTACATACCTACGTCGACAGCAACCAGGAACAACCAACGAACCCAGCACGCCAAGTCCTGCCACGGATATTAGCTTAACGCCGCCCCCCCGCAGATCGGGCGGTGCAGGTCAGTAGCCACGCCGATCCCCTGCTGTTCCTGTCGCTCCCCTTCCCAACGCAGCCGCTGCGTGCCGTAACAGCTAGGTAGGTAAGAGACATACCAGTCAGTACCAGTAAACCAGCCCGTACCAGTAGCGCCAGTGCAGTATGTGTGTACAACCACCACCCTCACTCAACTCACTCCGCCACCCCATCCAACGTCACCCTCGCCGACGATCCCCGTCGAGGGTTTCACATGTACCCCTGTCTGTCCCCTTCCTGGTGCGTTTCGAAACACACACACACACACACACACGCGCACACACGCACACGCAAGAGAAAGAATAAGTTATTTTGTACGTATGTATGTACATAACTTGCTCACTTAAATGTGCACCAGCAGCACTTACGCATGTGTACTTACGAAACGCACCGTTTCACCGCTCTCGAAACAAAGGTGTGTCCTGCAACTGCTGATCCCCCATCCCCGACGCAACAGCCGAGGCTCACACGTCCGATCGACCTGGCTTTGTCGTCGGATGGGGACTCGTACCGTGCAGCTTGCGTGCAGCGTGCAGCGGTACATAAGTAAGGGCGTCCTATAAGTAACAGGACAAGGTCAGGAACAGGGCAGGAACAGGGCAGGAACAGGGCAGGGCAGCAGCTGCAGCGGCAGCAGCGGCGGGGCAAGGAAGCAAGACAGCTCAGATCTGGAGTTCGTGTCAGGCAGGCGTAGCTGTGGATTTCTGTGGCGTGGATAGGGGAACTTGGCATGTAATGCGTGTTCTGCGTGCCACAGCAGGAAGGGCGTGCGTGTGGTGTGTGTGTCGAGATGGATAGTGAAAATGGAAGTGAGATGAGATTCTCTTCCCCCCCTCCCCCCCAATTCTGCTTATTTAGGAATCTGTGTATTTCACGATACGACGGTTTTCTCATCCCACCGCCCCTCCTTCGATCTTGCTTCCTTGAAGATCAGCTCGCGTACTGTACTGTACTGTACTGTAACAAGAATGCAACACCGCTCGCTCGCCTACAGAGATGCCAGATGAGCACACGTAGCATCGCATACGTGAGGTGCATAAGGTCTCGTCCTCCCCCACCCGCCGGTCATAGATCGAACACACAGCATCGCCGTGCCCCCATCCCATCCCCCCATCGTCGCCGCGTCTCCCGCAGCATCTGCCATCATCTCCCGTACCACCCACCTACCCACCCTACCCTACACTACACTACACACCCAAAAGTGAGTGCGCGAACACCGCGCGCGCCGCTCCCTCCTCATCCCGCGAACCACCGAAACACCGAAACGCCGTCCCTCAAAAAACTATGACGTAAATCACGTGCCCCCTCTCCGTACCCACACGAAAAAGGAAGTCTCGGAAATCTTCTACAAGTGGAGTACACTATGCGCGCAACCCAACCGAACCCACTGAACTCTGGACTCCACCTGCCTGTCTGATCTGTCGTCGGTGACTGTCTCGGCAGCAGGGCGCGCGCACCACCCCGCTGGCGGAGATTTGAGGTCTTGGGTTCTGGATTTGGGGGGGGGGTCGCTTTGCTTCTTTTCGCCGGTGGTGGGGAGTGGGGGCTGAAAAGGGAGGGAAAATCTCGGTGACGTTGGTGGTGGGGCGTGCCTTGTTGACTGGTGGGGTCGCGGGTGGATGGGTGAGTTGTCGGGTCTGTCAATGGGGAGTGACTTACCGTACTTTGCTATCATCGCTAGTATCCGTGCCAATATTGTAGGTAAGGTATTGGCAAAGTCTCTGTTTGTCGGGTGAGGGTTGGTGATGGGGATGGGGAGGGATGGATGGATGGATGGGGGGTCCGCATAACTGAGAGCGGCCTGGGAGCGGCTTGGGTGATGGGGATCTGCGGAGGGATGAGTGGTGTGTACAGCGCACCAGCCGCCAGCCAGCCAGCCATTTACTACGCCATTACTACTGCACCAAGTTATGTGATGTGCCGAGGAGGACCGGCAGTTGTGAGGGCGTGGCGACTCGATACTGCGCCGTGGTTGAGTGTCCTCCCACGGACTGGTTGGCAGGGTGGATGCGGCCTGTGTCAGGTTTGATTGATGTGGATGTCGTCTGTGGAACCGGGAAGTCAGTTGAGAGAGAATGGCAGATCCGAAGGGCTTGCAGAAGCCGTCAGTTTGGGAAAAGTGGCGACGACGCGCAAGTCGCTTCGGTTTCAATGTGTCCTCCTGCCACCATTCACCTCTCCCCCAACTCGCTTCCGCTACTCGAACTGACTGCCGCCTTCACATGAAGGCTCGCTCCTCATCGCTCGGGTCGCCTGGTGAAACAAACGGTACGCGACGAAAATTGGGAAAAGCTTGATCCCGTCGATCGGGGGTTATGGGTATCAAATCAGAGGAAATCGATATCCATACTTGTCAGCCCGAAAGAGTAAGTCCCTGGTTAGACGTGCTGTAGTCAAGTCGTTAGTTTAGAAAAAGGGACGGCAGGCAGGTGTGATAGACGGCAGAGTAAAGAAATGTATCAGTACTTACGACGTCATCCCACGCTATCACCCCGCGGCACAACTTTTTCAAATGTACACGAAACTGCAACGACCTCACAATCGTTGGGTGGGCAGATGAATGGATTACAAGTATGCAACTAAATGCGATCACCTTAATTCCATCTGCTGTGTTGCCAGAGTGGTTAATGGGTAAGACTTGAATTTGTTATAATTTGGTTATCTTATGGTTTCGGCCTCGTAGGTTCAAATCCTGCACACAGCGTTTCTTTTTTGTCTTTTTGGTGTTGTGGGGGGCTCGCTTATTGCATTAAGCGATCGAGACTTCTTGTCAATCATATTTATTCATTCAGCCTCGTGCCTTGTAATAATGGGCCGGATTCTTTTTGATATTTCGAATTTCTTTTGTTTCCGGAGGGGAATACTAAGAGAACAGTCTCTAAATGTAGGCCACATTGGAACAGCTACCAAGTCTATTCGTGCTGCCTAACAAGTCTAAAGAGGGACTATATTTACCTCAAGATTTATACCAACAATTTAAAATAATAGAATCTGTCTTGTTAAGTTTATTTCTAAGTAACTAACATTTTTATTATAGCCTTAAGTACCTGACTGCATTTACTTAAACTACAGTTGCTGTGAATAGTACTCTAATCCATAGTCCCTCTTCTATGTAGCCCAAACTTGGGGACTGTTCACTCGGGTCCCGTGCCTTGTAATGGGGCGGATTCTTTTTTATATTTCGAATTTCTTTTGTTTCTAGAGGGGATTATTGAAGGAGGGCTCGCTTGTTGGGTGTGGGCTAAGCGATTGAGAATATGGGAGGGACTAGAGGAGTGGACTGGGAAATCGTAGAAAGGAGGGAGGGACGGACTACTTGCTGTGGAACGATGATGGGAGAGAAATGATAGAAGACCAAAGACACTAAATTTTTTTTGCTTAATTTTATTGACCTATATCCCAAAGTGGGGATGCACTGGAAATCCCGAGCGTCTAAAATCAGATTTGAAGCCCTCACATCATGAAATAGGCCTGCTGGCCCAATGGCAAGGCGCTTGACTACGAATCAAGAGATTGCAGGTTCGATCCCTGCGTAGGTCACTATTCATAACATCTCCTCTTTACTGAGGAGTATATCTTTTTTGGCAATTCCACAAGAGGGATCCAAGATGGAAGGGTTTACTATATCTTTTTGGCAATTCCACAGGAAGGATCCAAGATGGAAGGGTTCACTATATAATAAGGCGTTATTGGCTCTGACTATCACCGCACCCGAGCGGTAAAATTTTATGAGTGGATCAAGGATTCGTCTTCCGTTACAATTATCTCTGGCAATGAGGCGGGCAACCTTGAAGAAGGGGGGTAGACACAGGAGAAGCTGCTCGAATGCAGCATTTCTTGCTGTCGGCTGCTTTTGCTGTCGGGTGCTCTTTTGATGCCGGATGCTCTCTTGCTGTCAGCCACTACTGTCGCCTGCTCTCTTGCTATCAGTTACAATAGACTTATTAGCCTCTCCCACGCTCACGAGCTACATCGTGTGTTGCTTCAAGCGTGCTGAGAAATATGTGATATTAAAGTCCCATGGTTTCCCTCTGTCGATATAGGTCATCCTCGATATGCCTTCACGATGCTGCATTCGAGGTCCTTGTTTATGCAGCGTAACTCTTCAACCATGTCCGCCGGATTCCACTAAGTAAGACTCTGAGTAATTCAGACAAGCTGTCCTACGTGGAGCTGCCATACAACTAGGATTGGAGGAGCCTAACTTGGACAGCAGGAGGGAGGGGCGAGAGCTTATGCATGAGCTGCTCGGGGCTATTAAACGTGACATTGTAGATGCGAATACATGGCTCAACCGTATCTCATAAAGATCCTGGCAATCAAATCATCGTTTCCATACAGCCAAAATCAGTATCACTATGGGGACTAATCGAAGAGCGACTTCACAAAGCCAGGTGTGAGAAATGGAGCGTGATCTAGCGCCCAAAGATAGCATGGCAACATACATATAAAAGGATTTAACCCGTATGTCTTTGCTGTCGGTTGCTCTTACTGTCGGTTGCTCTTGTTGTCAGTTGCTTGAAATCCCATCTTCAATGTTGGTCTTTGGGTCTGGAGTCTGTTTTTGCTTCTTGGGTGTGTTCGGCCTCTGTTCTTCTCCCTTTTGGTATTTTTGGCCTTGAGTTCTCATCAGAGTCAGTGCCAGGTTCGAGGTTGAACTACTTGACGAGGTATGTATATATATCGAATAATATTTTCTTCCTCTCGCTCACCGGAAGCCGTTTACCTGCTTCCATGATCTCCGAAAAGCGCGGTTTTATGGCCTTCCGGTTTGCCTCTTTTGCGCCGCACGAGTAACTTACTGACCAGCCTGCCTCTGTTCCTTTCCCCGTTCCTGTCCGCTAAAAAAAAATCCTTCCCGCCCCGCCAAACCAAAAAAAAAAATGAGGTCCACATTGGAGAGAGTTCGTCTCTCCGAAGAGTTTAAGTCCCTTCGCCCGGAATCGAACCGGGGGCCCCCGGATGAGGTGTGTTTTTTGCAGTTACAGTCCGATGCTCTAATCCAACTGAGCTACAAAGGGTTCGAGTTGTCCGGAGGGCGGCGTGGGGATTTATATTACAGATGGGGTGTGTGTTAGGGTTATTGCAGGGGTGGGGATGGGTCAATGTGGACACCGCGGACAAGGGTATCATGGGAAGCGCGATAGATAACAATAATGGAGCCGGAGGTAAGGCACACATCAGGTTTTTTTTCATTGCTCTATTTCATTATGGGCAGTTGCAACTGTATAGTGGTAAGAGATGCAGTTTTCGCAGACTCCACGTATGCAACCCCCATGGCCTCTTTTCCCCGGTCTAGAAGAGCCTCGTCCCTCATATACGCGTGCTCTCTTTGAATTCGTGTTCCATATCTACCCCCGTCCTACCCATCCATCCCGCCTTCCAAGATGACCCTCTATCTCGACTACCCAACATAGACGAGGGTCTCTCGGAACGTCGTATACGCCATGCCGACGCTGATGCTATACTCAAACCCACTCCTTGCAGACCTACGCACATTCAATTCACACCCTCCCCCTCATGAACGTGAATCTCCGCCGCCTCGTCCTCGCTCCCCGGCACCTCTGGCACAACTTCCTCGTACCTCCCCCTCGCCCGCATATCTCCAAGATCCTCATGCAGACCGAGTAGATCGACCTGGTCCTCGTCCAGGTCCGGCACTGGGCTCTGGTCAACATACTCCTCATCGACGTCCGCGGCGTCAAAATCCGCCAGGCGGCCCGCCATTGACCCCTCCGACGCAGAGCTGTTATGCTGCACGTCATCGCTGCGAGCTCCCACCGACCCAAGCTCGACGGATGTCGCGCTCGCGGGATAATTGTGCGGGTACGGCTGGGCGAGGGCGGAGAAGTTCCAGTTTGGCTGCATGCCTCCTACGCGCGCGCCGGGGAAGTCCCCGTCGTATGCTGATCCGAGGTCAATCGCCTCATCGCCCGACGCATCGCGCATCTCAATGCCGTCGTTCATGACAGCGTCCCTCTCGAGGAGCGGTGCGCCATCATCCTCGAGCGCGTGCTTGTAGTCAGGCGGGCTATCAATGTCTGACGGTGGCACGGTGGTATTATCAGTCGTGCCTCTCGTCGCTGCTGCTGTGCCCGCTGTGGTGCCAGTGCCCAAACCATGCTTTGTTTGGCGAACTGCTTCTACTCCGGTCAAAGCGCTCGACGACCCACGAAGGGAGGAGTCCGCGCCGAGACGCTGGCCTTCCCCCGAGCCGGTGGACTCATCTTCGGAGGTGGCAGGGGGGTTGTCGAAGCGCTCTATGATCTCCCGGAAGAGCGCGCCGCCGAGGGGCTTGTCTGAGCGACGACGGTAGAAAAGGAGGTATGCTGCGCTTGAGATCACATGCGAAGGGTCTTTCAGCTTGCTGACGGCGGAGTCTGGCGTGTGTTAGCGGGAGTGGGATGTAGTTGGTTGGGATTCTTACCATTATAATCATACCACGCGCCGTCGACGAAAGACTTGGCATATGCAGTGTAATGTCCACCACCAAGACTACCGTAATGGTTGTCAACAGCGAATAGATCATAAATCTCTTGCTTGCCATCTTCGCTCTCAAGAACTCTTGTGCTCATGTCAAGGCCATCAATGGGGAAAGTGACCTGTATATCCAGTTTGTCTCGGCGCGTAGCAGTGGAGCTGAAACGCTTCAGGTGGAACACCATGATATCCGGCGTCTTCCACAACTCGAGTTTCTTGCTGGCTCGCCTATGCTCCTTACATCTTGGGCAGTACCACGTATCCATCTCAGACAAGATCTCCTCTTTCCCAAACTCATCCAAGCACTCATCCAGGGACAACCCCTTTGAGCGGCGGCGTTGACGAGATTTGCGCTTGGCCTCAAGGATTGGGTCTTCCAGCAAGCCGACGGTGGACCAGGTCTCCCGACCACGCATCGTATCTTCTCGGTCGCCTTCAAATAAAGTCGCGAAAGGGTCTTGATACCAGTCGACAACAATGCCCTCCCCTAGTCGAACGAGAGGGCCCGGATTGGCGTCTTCTTCGGCTTCCTCGCTGGACATGCGTGTCCTCTGCGGTGTACGCTTGATACCCTTTCTTGAGTAAGTCCGGATGCCACGTCTTAAGGCTTTCATTTGACCTACGTTGTACACAGCGCGTTGGGCGATTGGTCGAACAGGAAGAACCTGAATTAATTAGCCTCTGTCCCTTCATCAGGGGTGGGTTATAGGAGTCCGAGAGAGTAGCCTCCAAAATAAAATGTCATAAACATACCCTGGTATTCGGTGCCAGATCATCATCGTCACTTGACTCCTCGTTCATTCGTGTTGGGGCTAATTGTGGAATGTCGCCAATATCGTCTTCACTGCTTTCGCCATCAGATCCTTGGAGATTATTGGAAGCAAACCCATGAGACGCCTCATCGCCAACTTCAACCGCGTCCTGGGCAACAGGAATCCGACTGGAGAGCCGTGGATATAGCTTCTCCTCGTCAACCACACCCCATCCCGTGGGTACAACCTCTTTTTTGCTCGTGAAATAGCCTAACTCGAAAAGGTTGTTGTATTCGGAAGGGAGGAACTGATCGGGATCAATCCACTTTGGGCGCCTTGAGTTGAATTTTCGTTTTCTCGGATTGGAATCCTTCTGAGATCCGCCATCTGCTTCTGCAGACGCATGTGGTGCATTGTTTTGCCCTGTTACAGAGACGTCGACTACATCATCCTCACCATCGATCGAAGTAGCCACAACTTTACCGTCGCCAGACGACGTATCAGAGGCAGTGGTTATAACGATGTCTTGCTCTAGCTTATCTGTGCTTTGGTCGTCATCAGATTCATAACCGCTCATGTTATATGTCGTAAGATTGGCAACTCGTTCAAGGATCTTCCGTTTAATGATGTCCTCACTGCGAGCCTAGCGACTGTTAGATAAGTGCGGATTAGAATTCGGACTACTACAAACCTCTTCAGGAGTCAACGTGATAAAAAACGGAGCATAGGCATGGATAAGCGGCTTGCCAAATCGGCTTGGGTTGGGGTTTTGCCGCCGCGAAATAACCGGAACGATCATTCGTTCTGCTCTAGGCGAATCCCAGCGCGGGATATCTCCCTCCTCCTCTTCATTATACGGGTAGCTTATGTTAAGCATTGACCTGGTCTTTTGTTTGGGTTTCCGGACAGGCGGCCAATTTGTCGGTGTTGACTCGAGCTCGAAAACCATGATGCGGTCGTTGGCCTGGATGTCCTCCGATACTGACTTTGTGTCCTCAAGAATCCTGTATATTTGATTGTTGAATTCCTCTGCGATGAAGAGCCGTTCGACGGGAACGTCGACTCTGGTGCTGACGAATTTCTTCAATCCATTTATACTGCCCTGTTTGTCCATGTCCACTGCAACTCTGATTGGTTTATCGTTCAAAGGGAAAAAGAACACCTCATGGCCCCAGGTATTCTCAATTGGCAACTGCATAGTAACAGTGCTGAACGGGTCAAAAGTTATGCTTACTTTGGCGCAGTCGGGACAAACAAGTGTAGATTTGTACATCCCAGTGAAAAGGTCTCCGATGACAGAGTCGTCACGCCTCTTCGTGATATCCCAGACTTCTTTGGCCATTTTCTTCAGCGCAGCTGGGTTGTCGACCATTTCGTCTGTGGAATCTGGCTTCTCTATGTATGGCTTCTTCTTGACACGATTTAGGTCTTCCTGTAAGGCATCCAGAAGAATGCCAAGGAACTCCTGCGAATCCTGCTGACCATATCCAGAGAACGAGCCAAAGTATCTCCCGAATGTGTTTTTGAATTGCCTTGGGGTGATTGACGACGGCGGGGGTTCTTTGTAGAGCTCTCTTAAAAGGGCGTTGTATACAAGTGCGACATTGCCACCTTTGCCCAGCGGGTTCTCGGTATTGAGCTCCTTCTCGGCTTCGTCTGCCAGAAAGTATTTGGTCAATTCCTCGACACTACGTATGCACTGGAGGGCAGAGTTTATGTAGCAAGTGTTCCCGAGGTTAGCCAGCCCAACTGTGCCCACTGTCTTGCCAGATTTTTGCACACGCCCACGCGTCATAGGCCCTGATGGAGCAGGGCTGCTTCGTCCACTGTCGGGTCTTGATACTGCCGAAGCCCGATTCACATTTGTTGAACCGGTGGCAACGGCTTTAGTACCCTGCTTGGCAATCTTCTGAGCATAAGTAGCCAAGTACACATTACCCTCAACAAGCTCATCCAGGACAAGGGCTTGGTCTTTGCCCAACCCAGACATGGCAATTGTCGAACGGCCGTTATATTTCGGATCGTTTGTGAAGTCTTTGATGTCCACTATCTCCCGCTGCGCACCTCGTGTCAAGCCATTAAATGTCGTGGCTTCCACAAGTAGTTTTGACCAATCTTCTGTAGCCTTGGCCTCTGGAGCTGGTGTGCTGGCTCTTGATAGAGGGGGTGATGCACCACCGACAGGTGCAGCCGCCGCTGTCTGTTCATCAGAGAAGATGGGTACGGTCCAAACTCGCACCACCCGTGTAAGTTCGATATTGGCCGCTTTCTTGATGCCCCTAAGGAAGTCCTGGTATTTGTCGTTGCGGCTCATAATAAAAATTGGCGCAGGTGGATTCTTCGCCTTCAAAAGCTGCGAAATAGGCAACGGGCTGGTAACTGCCCAGAGCCTGTGAATCTTAAATACAACAGGGTGAAGCTCAAATTGCACATTCGGTACTTCAGGGTCCATGCTAGTGTCGACAGCTTGCCTTACGATGGGCACCTGGCCAGCCTTCAGGCCATACCACTGCACGACCAAATTCCATGCCTCTTCAGGGAAGTAGGCGACCGAGCCGCCTACAACCTCATGCTTCAACCTGGCAAATGGCTGCTCATTCTGATCCGTTAGAATCTCGTGGACAATATCTGCGTTGTCGACAGGGCCGACAGGCTCCGCATTTGATAGTTTTGCGCCGGATGCGTGGGCTTGGACGTTGTCGAGCCAAGTGTTTGATATAATATATGTTTTTGTGCCGGGGGTGAGAGGTTGGCTTTCAAAAGCCTCGTGTAACTGCTTGACCCGTCTTATCTGTTCGTCAATGGGGGGTATATCTAGGATGTAGTTAGCAATCGTGCTATTTAAACCAAGTCCATGACAAGCTCACCTTCCGCCATCCCACCGTCAGCCTCGGGCAGAGAAGTATCCGTATCTTGGCTTGCAGGCTCCTGCCGTTCGGATCTTTCAGCTCCATCATTGCCATCTGCGCTGGGGCCTTGATTCGAGTTATCTGGGAGCTCTTTCGAGGTTTCTAAACGGTCCATATCGACATCTTCTTTATCTTTCGCGGGGTTCTCTTGCTCCAGCTCTGAAGCCGGCCTCTTCAGCGGTGACGATGACCGGAGCGGAAGATCTGCAGCACCTCCCATCATTGCCCTTTGTATAAACGACTTATTCGGAGACTGGCTTCGATTTCCTTGGCTTCCACTGTTTTGGGGCCCACCTCCAACTCCGGTTTCCCCGCCTCGTTCACTCTCGATTGACAACCCAGAGTACGCAGCGCTCGGGGAGCTTGCTGCGGAAGGGATATTATCCTGAGCTGAGAACGAGGCTTCGCTATGAATGTGCGGTGGTATGTGACGAGGGAGGCTCCGTTGGCTGTCGCTCTGGGTGGATAGTTCGGATCGTGGTGGGGTTTGCGAGCGCCGAGAAACTTCCTGATCCTCGATCGATGCAAAAGGAATCTCCGATGTGCGATTAGAATACACGAGCTCGTCCTTATCGATCTTTCGTTTCTTTGTGGAAGACGTTTTGAAGGTGAGCTGCGTTGGCAGCTCTTCGTTTGTAGTGGGTGCAAAGTGGCGGTTTTAACGAGAATCCGTCCTTTCAGAGGATAAGAAAGTGAGGTTTAAGCTTGTCGCAAGACATTCGTGTGAGTATGCTGTTTGTTAGATCTGACAGTGCGCATTTCCATAAGAATTATCGAATTTGCCGTCGTCTTGCGTTAATTCAGTGCCTGACTTTGTGGTGGCGGGAGTTGCCGCTTACGATTTAGTAAATGTAGGGCGTCACCAGTGTGATTTATCATGAAGTAAGAGCACGAATGCCAGAGCTAAAACAAATCCGAACACCATGCATTTCAACAAAATGGCCAACAAACGCCTTCAACACAACCAATAACTGATCCATTCCGCAGTGGTTCATATGGGTAACATTGGTAATCTTCCTAATATTGATGCATAAAATCGCAAGCCGATCGGGAATTCATATTCCTGTGAGACACACTCAAGGCTCTGTCAAGGCTCAGGCTCTATTGACAAAAGGTGGAGGAAGTCCAAAGCTCTTCCACGATTGAAGATCACAACATCCCCAAATTGGTCTAAGAGCATGTCATTACTTTCTTCTTCGTCCCATTCTTTTCGAATTTTGTCCTGTTCCTCCTGATATCGAGCAACCATGTCAACTTCAACTTTCTGGGTGCTGTTTAGTACTGACCCTAGCTCATCTTGTGAAGACTTACATGCATCAGAACCAGCTCCCCTTCTCCTTGTCGTAGGCTCTGTAAAATCCTTTGATACTCGACCTCATCCCTCAAATCGAGCCAGTCCCCCAGAATCTCTGATGGTGAAACCAGCCTGTACATCCAAGGCCCATCATCGAGAGTCCAACCAAGAACTTCATTGCTTGTAGGAGTCGGCTTTTGTGAAAGCATGGTCTCTTCTCTGAGCGTAGCGAGTAAATTGTGGAATGGCATCTCGTAGGACAGGAACAGATTCGTCGTCTGAATGTTATCGCAGTTCGCTCCAGCAATGCTTTGAAGAGCAAGATGAAATTCTTCGCTTTCTATTCTTGGCTTTTGCTTGAGCTGTGAAAGAAGCGTATATTTCGCAATAACACATGCCTGCACTCGTCAATCAACGGGGCATCGTTGGATAACACAGACCTTACTTTGATTGCAAGTGACCTGGGATCCCATTTTTCAGGGACTTCAACCCCTAGCTCGCGAATCTTATTATCAAGGAGAGCCTCGGCTTTTTCTAGAACAGAATTGGACACTCCGTGTCGTTGTCCAAGCATGTCTTTAATAACACGTCTTATCATTGAACGCTGCCTTACTCCTTCCTCGACTGCTGTGTCGATTGCCTCCAGTAGACTTTTCCTATCGAAATCACCAAAGGTTTGCTCTTCTAAATCAACGCCGAATGCTTCTGTGCTCAGAACAGCCTCAAAGTCGATATTGTCAGTAGGGGCCGATCTTAGCATATAAAGCTCTGAGTCAATGAGGCACCGAACGAGAGTCTCGGGCGAGAGGGTGAACCATTCTAGATCATGTGAAGTTTGGAATCCAAGCTTCTGGTACTCTTCCTTCATGTTTTGCTTCTGTGTGGCACCTGCCTCAGCCTCCTCATGATGGGGTGCCGGTCTATGGTGGAGTGGGAGGCTTCGCATTGTATTAGAATGTGAAATAAGTGCTTCATATTTTTTATTCTTCGTGTTCAGTTAGCAGCAGAACTTAAATATGCGACGGATATCAAGATTTCGTTACCTCCCAAACCGTGGCCTGTTGATTGCTGGACCAAGCTTCACCCATAATGACAAACCTTCAATATCAGTGAGTAGGAAGGGTAATAGGAGCGGAAGCTTTTAGGAAGTAGAGGTTTTGAAACTGCAGACAAAACCATAATTGGGACGAGCGGTTTGAATATTATTTAATTTTGCCAATCGTACAATTCAGGTGACGCTGCACCACCCACCCCGAAGCGCCAACAATTTCTATATTTACATCCGTCTTATGCCGGTAGAGCGGTGATCATCCAACATTCATACATCCCCGCCCATTTATGAGCAATCTAAAGTATTCAAACAAGTGAGAAACAGCGTCGTGCTGATACAGGTAGTGGCATCTCTTTGAGAGAGCGGATAGGTGTGTGTTCGTTTGCGGGGATATGTTGCGATGATTGCAAAAAGATCCATTGTTCAGTCGTATTAAAAAAGTGCCTTTCGTGCAACCTGTGCGATTCCATGTTAGTGGCGCTCAACAATCAGTGGGTTTATACACTTACAGCCCATCCGCCAGCCACAGAGGCAACAACTCCCCCAGAAATCATCATCGGTCTCAGGCCCCTAGTAGACTTGAAGATCATACCACTCAATGCGCCCGCAGCAATACTGTTGGCCGCATCGTGCTTCCCCCTTTGGTGGCCAATGAAGGAGTTGATTCCGTTATATACCAGCGCGATAACACCAGCTGAGTTGCCCAAGAACGGGCCCCTCCGTGTAACGGCGTTCAGCACCGAGTTGAGTCTGAGTTTTGGTGGCTGGCCGGATGACCTTCGTAGGCCTTCTTGCATACCCCATGCACCCCCAAGCACTAATGCCGAAAGGTATGTGACTCCTGTCCCGTAGCAGAGATCGTCGGACCAGCCTCGGGAAGGCAACGCGGATTGTGAGCCGGGGAGATCGGAGAGTTGCGAGTCCTCCAGAGATATGTAGTCTAGCGTTTGCTGGTTTAGCCCAGCGAGGGGATGAAGTTGAGATGGGTCTGGGAAGGCGGCTCCGCCGAGGAAAGAACTGACATCCGCCCCTTCGGATGGGTTGAAAGGAGCCGGTTGGAACGAGGTTGTCGGCTCGGGTGTGGTGGTTGAAGTTTCCCCCGAAGACGACTTCGACGAGGACTTGCGCCCAGTCAGCGAATCCCAGATCGACATGGCGGAGGTGATGAGGAGGTGATGTGAGGATGAATATGGCTGGTTGAAATTTTTGGATTCGATGAAGGTTAACGGAGAAATCTGGGTACCCGACGTCGACAATTTTGTGGCCCGTGCGTAAGTCTTGGCATGATTTTCTCTTAGCACGACAACCCCGGACACCAGAACAATTGATATATTATATTATACTTCCTTCAATTTATTAAATTCGTCTGAACGGGCTCCTGCGTTGGAACTGTGAAGTCGGATTCTCAAAGGCTGTCACTCTTTCGCATTGCTAAAAAGGAGCTGAAGCATAAATGGATATTTAATTTCCAACGAGCAATATAAACCACATAAAAATCCCACAGAAGGACTAAAAAAGCGCCACAAAGTCTTCTGAAATGGGCTTAGAAAAGGCGGTTGACACCCGCTCAATACAAGAATTGCTGCAGACTCTTGCAGGCCAGGAAGACAGGTCATATATTCGTCATTTTATGCATACCCCTTACTAACCCGTGACCAGTGTTGCCAACGATCATCTCAAGAAACTGATCCAAGATGCTTCTCAGCCGCGGCATATGTCGGGGAATTCTTGTACGAGGTTATGTTATTTCCTAGAGCAATGTAGGAAGTCAGAGTCTCCAAAACTCCGAGACCTTGCATACTCGCACGAGACATGCCAGCAGTTATTTGACTTTTACGTTGAATGGAATGAGAAGAATCAGCATAGATCCATGAGACAAGTTCTAGAGCTTTTGAGTTCTTTGATATCTCGCAATCCCGACAAGGCCGTTGCCGATGCCTTCAAAACACAGTCATTGGAGCGTCTTTTGTCTATCATTTCCCACGAGTCTGCTCAGCCTCTTGTCAAACCAGCTTTCAAAGTATTGGAATGCTTTGTGATCAAAGGCACGTACAGCAGCTCTGACTTATTTGAAGCCTACGGTCACATTTCTGGTGACATAGAGCCTACTCGAGAATCCCAATGGGACAAATTAGTTTCTGAGATCTTCGAGTGGATGTCCTCGCCTGAAACCTGCTCCGCGGCAGCCAAATTTCTCGTGAGTCTCTTTGGGGAACTCAAAACATCGCCCATCGAAAGTTCTGAGGCCGCAGTAAATTATTCGATATACTGGCAGAGGTGGATACAGCAAGGACTTGGTAAGCATCCGGAATCTCTTGAAAATGTCAAGAATTATCTATTCCCACCTCTTTTCAAATTGGATAGACCGGGGTCGTTGCAGTTTCTCAGAAACATCTCTGCAAATAATGCTATTGATACAGTTGGGAATCGAGAGATGGATAGTGGGGCAACTCTTTTCTTGTCTGCATTAGAGGTCGGGAAAAAGTACGGCCTTGTAGATGATCCAGGTATGTCATTCTCTGGGTATCACTTTCTTGTTATAATTTCTCACTCTCCAAAGACCTCATACCTCCGCAGAAAGCATCGGCAAAGAAGCGGGATTTTGTGGAGCTTCCTATCCAGGCCATTGGAGGTCTCTTGGTACATACAGATACTACAGTCAGATCTTTAGCTTTTTCTGTACTTGTGTCGTCACTTTCATCAACAAGACCGTTCCCAAAAGAAAGCCTTGATATTATCCGTCAGAATTTGTATGTTCTCCATGCAGATACTGACGCCAAGTTCCGCAACGATCTGTTTGCCAGCACTAAACATATGCTTGAACGCTTAAGAGGAGCCCTGGCTTTGTTGACTCGCGAGGCAAGCTTGAGTGTGGCACGGAGACAGATTGCGACAGATCCAAATTCTCCTAAAGAGCTACAAACCGTTCACAACACGGAACAAATCGACAAAGAAGGAAGTGATATACAAACTCACATCCAAGAACACGAACGCTTCCTATCCTGGTACTTAAGCTTCCTCGCACAAGAGTTGGTGCCAACAGCATCTTACCCAAGGCACATCACCTCTTTAAAATCCCTCGATATTCTGTTGAAAACAGGAGTGCAGCTTTCTCCAGGTATACCGACAATCAACACTTCACGTGGTTCAGATACATTTTGGCCAAAACAAGTCAACGTTTTCTCTCCTAGTGTCTGTCGATTGTTGTTAGATCTGGTGTTAGACCCCTTCGAAGAAGTCCGCAATTGCTCAGTTAGCGTGCTAAACTCTGCACCGAGAGACTGCTTCGGCCCTCTCTCCGACACACCATATGGTCCCGTCCCCCAGCTTCTGCAAGACCTTCTTTCAGAAGCCAAGATGGCATCTTCTCAAACGGGCCGCGCAGATGCAGCTGATGGACTTGCACATATGAACGTCCTCCATTTCAAAATCCTCGATAATGATCAGCACCGATTGGACTTCTTCCATTCGCTACTATGTGTACTTGAAGAAGACATCGAAATTGCTGCATCCGAACTTGACGTGGCAGCGGATGCAGTTCCACTCCATGGCCAATTGACAACCTTAACGTATGTTACCTCATATCTCTTGCTTGCTTTCCGGTGTCCTCCCAAAGCACCGAAGCAAACCCCCCTTTTATGATTTTAATATATTGATATTCCATAGTCAATTGTGGGATTTGATGAAAGTCTCATCTTATGGAGGCCTCCTAGCAGCTGGCTCTTCGGCCTCTGGATTTGATGCAGGAACAATTGCGGCATTCCAGCATAGGCTGGCTACGTGCTGCATGCGAATTTGGGGGATAGTCAAGGACACCTTGTGCCATGATTCTCCAGAAGGTCATGACCCAAGTGGACCTATCGGATCTGAAGATGCTGACGTGAAAGGCATGTTGAGCTTCAGCTTCCGTGCTTGCCACGAATCAAGGTAAGTTAAAGGGGCGGTGCTTGTCCGACTTTAAATATCTAATTCATATCTTTTAGTGAGCTTATTCAGGCCATTATGCGCAAGGTCGATGTCAAATCATCCGACGGGACACCGTTTCTCAACTTCGACTTGGTGCAAAGCCTCGGAAATTTGACCTTTGTACAGTTAGCCACCCTCAGACACAGGGGTGCATTTTCGACTGTGACTACAACCTTTTCATTATGCTGTAAGGTTACTCAGAGCAAATCACTTGCTGAGACCGGAGGCCCTGACTTACTCCGCACCTGGCATGATGTAAGTCAGCAACAGACTATGTAAGATCACATACTAATCCATTATAGCGAGCCTTCCAGTGCATCAATGAACAACATTCGACAACAAGGCGCTCAGCTGGTCTGCCAGGACTCATCACTGGAATATTGTCTGCGGGTTCTACTGATGTCACCCTGGATTCTGTGATGGTAAGGCTCCAAGGAATAGCCCGAACACCAGTCATCTTCACTGGGAGGGACGAGGAGCAGCTGCCCCAGGTCCATGCCATGAATTCCATCAAGGATATCTTCAAGAGTGCAACTTTGGGTAAACAGGCGGATATGTACGTTACGGACTGTTTTATCATTGCTACAGACAGCCTAAAGTCGAACATGTGAGTCCCCAATGCCTATATCAACTTATAATCCACTAATAAATTTCATAGCTGGGCCATCTCAAACTGTGGTCTGATTCTCGTAAAGAGTCTATTGGATTGCATGCTGGGTACAAGTGATAACAAAGCTGCAACTGAGGCCGGATGGGACGGTCGATCCATCAGGATCTCCTACAACCGATACAAGGGTTTGCCAGAGGTTCTTTTAGAACTCTTGAAAATGGACTCCAGCATTCCGGCACAGACAAACCTTGTCTTCCCGGCGCTTGAGTTCGCCAGGCGGGTGGGACCCCCCGAAAAAGATCATGCTCAGTTCAGAGAAGACTTTTACAACAGTGTCATCAAGCATCTCAATTGTCCTATATGGACATTCCGAGATCTTGCAGCAAGAACAGCCAGTACGTTCTTGTTGGAGGACAACTGGAAAACTCCCGTAATTGAACTACTGGAGTCGGAGTCATTCTCAACGAATGGGCTTCATGGTATTTTCTTGCTCATTAGATACCTGATTGAGAAGCGATTGGATTTGGATAAGCCACTGACCAAAGGTATTATAATATCCAGCCACGTAACGCACAGTCCATACTAACGACGCAAAAGATGATCTAATCGATGTGCTCAAAGCGATGAGCATAAGAATCCTGCCATATGGCGCCAAGCCTACTGACAAATTCCTCATCGCTGCGTACGAGGAAGCCATGTTCCCAATATACCACACAGTATTCAAAGATATGTCAGGTAAAGAGCACCCCGCCTTCCCGTTCTCTAGCATGGAGTGGGTCGAACAAGGCCAGACTATATTGGATGAGATGGGGATGGCTGTGGTGAAAGAGCTGAACCATCACCCAGTAGACGAGCGTAACAGTCTCGCAAACAACACCCAGATTGTTCACTTGCTTTATATAATAAGGATGGAGAAGTCTCTATGTCGCATAATGGATGGGAGTATTTCTTGGGACGCTGTCACGGACGATGCTGCGGCTGAATTGCTCGAGAGATCCCCCAAAATATTTACCTTCTCCAGTTTAGCTCTGGAGGAAGTCGTCGCCATGGTTCGCTTCTTCCAATGCTTCATACGATCAGGCAAACGCTCAGAGAAGGTGAAGAGAATTGCTCATACCAACATTGCAGCTCTCTTGGGGCTACACGATTTGTTCTTCTTCTCAGATGAGCAAATCAAGGAGCTTGCGGATATCCTCCTCAACGACAGTTTCTTCTCTAATGACCCCACGCACGTTGTCATCAGAGGTGGTGTTGAGCTGCGTATATTCATTGGGCCCGGCCTGAGAAATGCACAACTCAAAACAAGGGGTCACATCCTCCGCCTACACGTCCATGCTTTCGAACGGCTGGGCCTCCCTGGGACTGTGGAACCTGGTATACAAGAGAAACGTATAGAGGAGAAACTCCTGGATTTCGGCATAGACGTCCTCGGGGCTCTCCGCAGCGATAACGTAAGCTCCCATCCTCCCCCGCTCCCTTTTCCCTTCTCCGCTAACCTGTCCAGGACTACGATACCCGCATAGCTGGCGCCGTGGCATTTTACAACTTTTACGACTCCCACGCCGATACTGTCTTCTCAGCGGCCTCAACGGGAAAGAACCTCAGCTCCCTCCTGCCCCTCAACATCGCTATCCTGGACTCCCTCTCCGACGACGACCCTGACATCCGCGAACTTGGTGCTGTTACCTTCAGCTCCCTAACCTTCAGCCCCGCGGTTGTCCCTGAAGCTTCCGCACAAGCCTTCTCCTACTGGCTATATGACCACTACCCCACCTCTGAACCATTCCTCGCCGAAACCCTCCGCCGCATCACAAGCGGCAATGGCGCCGACAGCTTCACAGGCGTCGAACCCCTCGTGCTACCCGACACAGGCCTTGCGCTCGTACAGGCCATGGTCCCCGACAACGCGCTCTTCGCCGAGGAGGAGCAGAACCTGTATATTGACGAGATGCGCGAGGCGCGGCTGTGGTGCGGGGTGTTTGCGCGCGCTCAGGGCGGCCAGTGGGACCGCGTGACGGCGAAGCTGGTGCTGTGGGCTGTGAAGTCGATGCGCGCGATTGTGGCGATTGAGGACCGAGATGGGCCGCTTGGATGGATGAGCAAGCCGAAGGTGTTTGCGATCTGTGCGCGCGTCGTGGTGACGGCGAGGATGCTGGCGGAGCGGTTTGGGACCATGGAGGGGATCAAGGGGAAGCCGCTGCTTGAACCGGTGGTGGCGGCTCTTACGGAGGCGGGGAGGAACCTACTGGAGAGGGGTCGTACTAAGTCACTCCACCCACTGTTGATGGAGGAGTTAGGTACGATGGCTGCATCGCAGGAGAAGAAATGATAGGATGGGTACAAGTGCTGTACAGGCGCCTGCCCAGGAAGAGCGCACTATATGTCCGTAACGAAAATAAAAGTACTGTAGACGAGTCCGTTTAGATAGATATTTACACATTTCTATGTGTTATAAGGACCTGTGAAAATGACGCCGAAAATGACAGCTTCTGGCGCCAGAAACGGCAGTCTTTCTATCGTAACTTCCAGTGCCAACCCGCCGCTCGACCGTCTGTTCCTAGGGATGAGCTGTCGGGCCAGGTATGTAGCGAAGGCGCGCTGCCTTTGTTTCCCAAGTCGGATAATGATCGAGACGGGCAACGGAATAGGCAATGCTGAATGATTGACGAACGGGCTCCCAACCGCCGGCAGACTCGGAGCATACTAGACTGCTGCTTTCCCTTCTCCAGCCTATCAGGTGCAGGGAAATCCGCGATTAGAGGTCTGAAGCACCCCTTGGTCCTAACCGGAAAAGGAAATTTATAGGTCCGAATATTACGCCTATAATAAAAATAACATGGTTTGCAGTATGGATAGTAATCACAAACTCCGCCGTGTTGCTCCGTGGTTATCTCTGTGGTTTGGAATGTATACAATGGCGTGCTGGTGGCGTAGGATGGTGATAACAAATCCCTGGTCGTAGCCGTCTGACAGTTGGATATAAGACCGCGACCATATCTCCCCCTCCATCACACCCCTCCTTCCCTCTCCCACACTTTCCAAAGAGAAACCTTATTTTCACGTCACTGCCACTATTCATATATAACGTACGGTTTTCAATTCCTCCGCACCTCCACGTCAACGTTGAGCAAAACACCCACTGACACCAGCTCCAGCATGCACGTCCACCAGGCAGCATGGTCGCACTGTCCGACACGTACCCCAAGATTACTAAACACGCTGACGACCCCTGACTAAACCCCCTCCACGCACCTCTTCTGCCTTCCACCCCTTTGGTGTTCGGACGCATTCTGCCCCTTCAACAGCCGATCCGCTCTCCATCGGACCTTCCAGCGACACAAAGCGCGCCATCTCCGCGTCTAGGGCGCTGAACTTAGGGGCTAGTCGGAGCCATGGTTGCGCCGAGGCACCGATGCGGATAGCGACGTGGGGCGCACGAATGAAGGGGCGACAGTTTCACAAAGGCCGTTTGTTGCTTATAAACGGATTGGGAAGCCACCGTTGCGATTCTCTGGTTTTTTTTTACAAAGTAAACAAGTCGAGAAACTTCAAAAACAGCTCTTCCTACAATCACAGAATCCCATATACCGCAGATATGTCGACTGTCAGCCTCACCCTCTCGCAGGATTACGGGTATGTTGTGCAACCCCCAATCCCAATCCCAATGCCGAGCCCAATTATCCAATCCCGATCTGCGTTCCTTGCGACCCCAGAATCCGCGATGTGGCACCACAACCACGTTGCGCGAACGACACTGGAACAGCGTCACATCAAGAAATGGGCAAGCAAAGAACAAGAGCCGGGAATGGCATCGCAGAAGCAGACGAGACCTGAGGAAACGGCAGCTCAAACCATAGAACCACCAGCTAACGCGCCCAATCCAGATACGTAATCCTCGCCGCCGCATCCTCCTTCATCCTCAACACCATCCACGGCTTCAACACTGGCAAATTCCGCAAAGCCGCCGGCATCGCCTACCCCGCCCCCTACGCCACCAACGAGGTAGCCAAGGACAACGACGACGCGTACCGCTTCAACTGCGCGCAGCGCGCGCACGCAAACTACACCGAGAACCACACCAGCGTGCTCGCCACGCTGCTCATCGCCGGTGTGAGCTTCCCGCGGGTCTCGGCTGGGCTGGGTGCTATCTGGGTTGTCGGGAGATACCTTTATATGACTGGGTACTCGAACTTGGCGCATGGACGTGGAGGGAAGGGAAGGTATCGTGGGATGATTTCGTATATTGGACAACTGGGTCTGTTGGGGTTGACGATTTACAGTGGGGTGCAGATGATTATGGGGTGGTAGAGGAGATACCAGGGATTGTAGGTTAGGCGGGAATAATAAAAGTTGTATTACTCTAGTGATTATGGGCTTGGTTCGGTGGCTGCGGTGAGGTGTGGTTATGTGATTGTACGTGTGAATGCATTGGAGACTGGATGATGTGTTGGCATATCGACATTTCAATTCGTTAAGCTAGTAATACACACAGCAGAAACTCTATATACACCTCATATCCATTTTCCTTTTCACGTTCATTCATCCCTCATCCCTCATCCCATGCTCAGCTGCTCCCAT
>JPKC01002511.1:0-59029 GCA_000750925.1 Pseudogymnoascus sp. VKM F-4518 (FW-2643)
GGGTGAGATGGGGAAGAGGGGGCAGGAGAGAGAGGAGGGGGCAAGCGCGCCGCCACATTCACGATGTGACGGCCGAAGACGATGCGACAGCACTGCGGCGAACCACACCCAACCAAGGAATGTCGTGATGCAGCGATGAGCAACAAAAGCGGGTTTAAAATAGGGTCCTGCTATGTCGCTTTTGCATGCTTTGCATGCTTTGCAATCATTTCACTTCTTTTCGCTTTTCGCTTTTTCTTCTACGCTTTCCCCATCCATGCCCACATATAAACATGATTTTCGCGATTTTCACGGTAGAGGCGGTTAGGGATGTACAGTACGTAGACGCTCTACGGGAATAATTCCCCACAGCAGCTCTCCACTTCGGTCTGCCGTTTTTTGTTCTGTACGTACTGGATTCGTAGCGGACTCCACGGCCCCTATACTCCGTGGCCGGACCGTGGACGCGGTGGTGGGAAAGGGTAACGCGAAGGGGTAGAGATGGGCGGTGATAAATAGAGATGGCCAAGAGAAGGATGCTGATGGTTTGTGTGAAGTACATTACTACACAGTAGAGTAGAGTAGCGATGCACAGCAGTGGAGGCGATGCACAGTGGTGGAGAGGATGCGCGGTGGTCGAGGACATGCTCACCGGCAAACAGTTACGGAACCCCCGTGTCATGCAAGGCTGTGGCTAGGTTGAGCCATTAGGGAGGGACGGAAAGGGAAAAGAGGGAGACAGGAAGAGGGACAGGTGGGGGGCTAGATGGGAAACAGAGAGGGACAGCGAAGAAATGGTGGAGATCTGTGGAGAGATGGGAACTCGGCAGCCGCAGTAGCGTGTGTACGTCGCTGAGTACTGTGGTGCAGCGACTGACTCTAGCGCAAGGCTGAGATGGGCTACCACAGCACAACCACAGCACTATCCTAGCACTATCCTAGCACTACCAAGACCTAACAAGACCTAACAAGAATCTAACGCGGCCTAAGAAGGAATACTTTTGAAACTGTGGAGAATCGAAGAAGTCATGCGCGCCTTCCCTGTTGCTCTTTGTTGTTCCTTCTGCATTACCAGCACTTGGCTATGCTAGGATCCTAGCATCCTAGCATCCCAGTAAGGCTAAAGTGCTCCTAAACAATACCTCCGTGCCTGCTAAAAACTGCTAAAAACTGCAACAAAGTGGTCTAGAAGTGGCCTAGATCTGGTGGCGCATCCTATTGCTCTGGTGTCTGTTGGTCTATGCTGGTCTTCGCTGGTCTTTTCCCTCCTCCACCTTCGCTCTCCGCCTCCTCCGCCTTCGTCCACCCATCCCCTCACTTCCGTCCAACCATCCCCTCCTTTTCTAATCTTCCCTTCTCCATCTTTTGCCCACAGTACTAACAGTACACTACATTACACGCCATTACATCAACCCAGGTACCTGACATTACTGTGACACTCGCACACACTCGTCGAGTACTCATGTACGTACACGGCACTGCTTCCACCTAATCACAGTACGTACCTCCCCTCTTCCCTCCCCCTCCTCAACTCCGCGCCCGCCTCCTCAGCTTTTGGCTGACGAAGGATCGTGAAGAGAAAAAAAAAAAGAGATTGTTCTGCCGGAGTACTCTGCCTGATTGAGTAATGTATGTGTTTGTATGACTGGACACAGCCTGTGAGCCACCATACATGACACGAGGACACGAGGACACACTACCGTGCTGAGCTCAACAAGGTGTCCTGCGGGTGAATCCAAAATAACAATAAATAACCATTGCCCCCCCCCTCCTCCCCTCTCTTCTTTTCTCCTTCATCCTGATCATTCAATCGCTCACTCTCCCACACACTCTCTCTTCAGTCGTTGAATCTACCTTCAGCACTCGATACCCAATCCATTTCCCACCTTGCTCTCGCTCTCACCACAACCTCCACCACCAACCCCCCCCCAAAACCACAAACATGCAGTCAGTATTCCATCGGGCCCTCCGACGCTCCTCAGGCGCTTCCCCCCAATTTACCTCCCTCCTGGACTCCGGGCTCCCGCGTTGCCCCCATCCCCCGAGGACCCTCCCACCGCGACCCTCCGCGCAGCTAAGATCCCAAACTCACCGTCCTTTCTCCTCCAGACTCCCCACCGCCCAAAGGCCCCAGACCTTCAAGCACCCCCGCGACCTCTTCCGCCTCGATGGCAAAGTCTACGTCGTCACCGGAGGCGGCCGCGGCCTCGGATTAACCATGGCCGAAGCCCTCGCCGAAGCCGGCGGAACCGGTAAGTCCTCCCGAACACCCCCCCCACCCCGCCACCAACCGCCCCACAAGTCCCAGAAACTAGAACTAACGCGGCCAAATCGCAGTCCACTGCCTCGACTGCCGCCCTGAAGCTGGCGCCGATTTCCTTGCTGCGCAGGCGCGCTCGGCCGCCGACACCGAGTCCGTCGGCTCGCTGCACTACGCACAGGTCGACGTGCGCGACGTCCCCCAGATGGAGGCGACCTTCGCGTCCATCGCGGCACAGAAATCCCGCCTGGACGGCCTCATCGCCGCCGCGGGCATCCAGCGCGTACAGCCGGCGATCGACTACTCGCAGGCGCACATGCGCGAGATGATGGACGTCAACTTCGGCGGCGTGATGTTCGCGGCCGCCGCGGCCGCGAGGCAGATGATTGCCTGCGGTACCCCCGGGAACATCATGCTGGTTGCCAGCATGTCGGGCAAGATCGCCAACAAGGGGCTGATTTCGTCCGTCTACAACTCCAGCAAGGCGGCTGTGGTCCAGCTCGGCAAGAACCTGGCGATGGAGTGGGCGCCGCACGGGATCCGCGTCAACAGCTTGTCGCCGGGTCACATTGTGACGCCGATGGTGCAGCAGAACTTCGATGACGAGCCACATCTTGAGGCGCTGTGGGCGCGCGAGAACATGATGGGCCGGCTCAGCTCCCCGGAGGAGTTCAAGGGCGCGGCGCTGTTCTTGCTCAGTGATGCGAGCACCTTCATGACGGGCAGCGAGCTCGTTATTGATGGTGGTCACACCGCGTGGTGAGGGATAATGAGGTGTGCCTTGGCTACTATGTGGGTCACTGGCAGGGGGAATGTAATGAATCGGGGCAAGGCGTCGTGGGGACGGGGCGATGGAGATCGCGGGGTGCATTTGCGGCAGCGGTGGCAGTCTTCTTGGGTTCTAGATCGTGCTTGTGCTACGTGCAATGATAATGTTTGGCGTTTTCGGATACCCCATCAAACCGTGTCACAAAATATGCACTGCTGTGAAGTGACGTTTGAATATTGTATCACAGGCCCCTACTCAACTCTTGCCCCTATCAAGTTCGTCCGGGGTTGCGCCCCTTTATTAGTATTTGGCCCCTAAGCAGCATATGGCATCGCGGGGTCAAATGCTCCTTAACGAGGCCAAGCTCCGCTTCGCAGAACGTGGCTTTGGAAGCCAACATTGCTCCGCAGAGCTAAACGCCCCTACAAGACTACTACAACTGCTCAGCGAAACTCCGCGGAACGAATATGCGCAAATCTGTCTAATGACTGCTGGATTTGCGCAAAAAGCTAAAGACGTGTTTAGTCGACACAAAAACGCAGAAGTCTGCAGTGTCCTACAGGACTAAAATTATTACGCGGAATATATTTGCGCGAAAGCCTACTACAGAAGCCTGCATAGAAGCCTACAAGAGTAGAAGCCGACAAGTAAGTGCCTTAAGAATCAAAGGCGGCATTATCATGTTGATTTTCAAGTTCCCTTCCTCCCCTTTGCGCCTTCTTTTCCTTTGCACCTTCCTTTTTGCGCCTTCAATTCCACTCGTTAGCCGCCTTCCTTTCCATTCGCGCCTTCCTTTCCTCCTGAATTTAGACAGATTTGCGCCAAATCATACATAAATCGACAGTGTCGATTTTGCAGGTTTTGCGCAGATTTGTGTAGGATCAGTCAGAGTTGCGCAAAAACCCCAAACCTATATAGCTCTGCAAGGTCAAACGCAGCTTTATAAGGCTTTGCAGAACGAATCAATGCATATCTATATTAACAGGGCTATATTTACACAAAAAGCAGTTAGTTAATAGCTTCGTTTAGTCGGTTTAATAGTTTCGTTCAATAGCTTTATTCAGCAGCTAAGGGTGAGCAACTCAAGCTAACTCATGAGTCACAGCCCTGACTCATGACTCAGAATCGACTGCTTCGAAGCAGGTCTAAGGTTTGATTTTTACGCAAACTCGACTTCGGCCAGGGAGTTGGGCACACGGTCCCGGTGCATGTTCGATAGCTTCAATAAGTCGTCTAGGTGTTTTTGCACAGATCTGTTTCAGAGAAGTCGAGTCCGCGTAAAAATCAAACTGTAAAGATTTGCTTCGAAGCAGTGGATTCTGTGCAAAAATAGGCAAAAACTAAGCATGTTGTGTAAAAACCAAGACAGTTTATAGATTGTCTACGACTGTTTGAGTGATCCATACGTATCAATATATACCCTATATACATTTAAGCAGATGGCTTTTCAACTCCATCGCCCTAACCTAAGCAATCCCAAACCACGCAAGGTCAACCGCCTCATGCACCGGGACCGTGTGCCCAACTCCCTGGCCAGAGTACCCGACCAGCGTGGTGCCATACACGGACTGCGTGTAGCCTGCGTCGGGGGTGTTCTCGTTCGTCGCCGTCTCCGAGACGCCTAAAACGTTCGACCACTGCTTGAGAGCCTCTGCGTAGTTGGGGTACGCAAGCGTGGTGTCAGCAGTTCCGTGCCAGCTACAACTATCATTAGCCCTGCCACGCAAACTTCAGGGGGAAGGGGGGGACTTACATCAACATCTTCGGGTACGACCCAGTGAATCCTGGGTAGTAGCTGCGGACCTGGTCACCCCACTCCTGCGCCGTCTTGATCAAGGTGCCGCCTGAGCACTCGTTGTTCCAGCCTGGGGTATCCTGGCCTGGCTGCGCGCCTTCAACGTAGAAGCAGCCATCAGGGACGCCCGAGTAGGAGGATCCGGCCTTGAAGATATCCGGGTAGGCACCAGCGAGGACGTTGGTCATCATGGCGCCCGAGCTGGAGCCGGTGGCGTACACGCGGTCTGCATCTCCGCCAAGGTTGGCCACGGCGTACTTGACCATGTTGACGATGGTCAAGCTGTCGCCGCCGCCTTCGTGGGTCAGGGAGGCGGTCGAGGCGACGTCCCAGCAGCCGCCGGAAGAAGGTGCATTAGGGTATATCACGATGAAGCCGTGGGTGTCGGCCAGTGTGGCATATTGGGTGCCGCTGAAGTAGGCGTTGGCAGTGCCGGTGCAGTAGTGGATTGCCACGATGATGGGCGCCGGTGCGGTCACACCCGTCGGCACGTAAACGTACATGCCGGCGTTAGTTGGTCCATCGGTGAAGGCCGTGACCTGTTCCAGGGTGGAGGAGAGGGCGCTGACGAGGCTGGCCAGAGTGGCCGATAAGGCGAGGGTCGTCAGGGAGAAGCGCATGTTGGGCCCTTTGTTTTGCTAGTCGGTTGGAGGGGAGCTGATCTGGGGATAATGCGATGGTGATCGCAGACAAGAGGGGAAGGGAGCTTCCATTTTAAAGAGTCTCTGACAGCGGTCCGGCGGAGATGGCTTCATGGTGGCCAAACTTTGTGGAGCAGGTTATCTTGGGGTAGAATAGGCAGTTAGATTAGGCAGTTACGCCTCTGTAGATCTGCTACTCAAGAGCTTGAGATAGATAGTTGGCATGACGAGTTTAAACGAGTTTAAAGAGCTAGATCCTCCCAGGTGTCAGATATATATTATGCGGGGCCCCGCGTTATGGCCTCCTATTAGTTAACGGATAAAAGTGATTCCCCGCGCTTGGTTCAATTGCTGGGCAGAAGGCTAGAGTACTTAAACCGAGACGTCGACCCACCTGTCGATCCTCACTATTTTTGCTCACTCACCATATTTGCCTGACACGTTGCGTTCAACAGGCCATTGCACTCATCATGCCCCGCCTACGCGCTCAATTTGTATCTTCCATATGCCCGTGGAAATACGTAGGCCCTTGGAGCCGTATACTTGGTTGTTAACCTTCAATACTCATCATGAGGAGGAGTTATAGCTCGGCATTGGGCTTAGCATAAATGTCATGGGCGATTGGTGAGGGATAAAAGTAGCAGCTGAGCTCGGTAGTTGTAATATAGGAAAAGGAGTTTAAGAACAGTATATCGTGGTAGTGACACGGTCATTCAGCGGGTGAGGCTTGCGGTTATGATCCGCAGCTGCTTTTAGCCACCTTTTCAGGAACTATTGGCACATGATTTTACAAGACTATAGTGTCGAGTGGTTGTTGCTTTTATGAAGGTATGAATGTTTGGCATGTCGACACGACGCTATTACTTTTGAACAGTTCAAAGAGGCGTAATTATCCAAGCAATGCACGTGATACAAGCACCTCAAAATGCATGACTCAGCAACCTATAATTTCCCGATTGGGAATACGAAATGAGTCGTTGTGTGGCTGGACTCAAACAACTCTTTAATGAGCAGAAATGTAGTTTTCCGGAAAGCTACGATGCCCGTATGGATTTTGGTCTGGAAATTGCTCTGATAAACTGTTCGAGACCGCGGCCATGCCTCCAAAGATTGAAGCGTGCTCCAATCGCTGCCTCACGTGTACCGAGATCTCAAACATCGATGGAGATGATCTGATTGATTGCATTGTGGCATCCAGACGGCTAATACTAATATGGTGCGCGCTTAAGATGGGCCGGCAGGAACTTGAGGCTTCTAATCTTACAAGTGATGTTGCAAGGTGCCTGTTTACCTGGCCGACCATTTCTTCCCACTAAATGTTTTCACGTCAGTGAGGCAACGGATAAGAGATGCCAGGTCATAATGCTGTATTACTCTGCAGCGATGGTCATATTTTGTTCTGGGCTGTTCTGATGGATGCGCGTAAGAGCGACATATATGTTTGAAACTCTTATTATGAGACTAGTAAGTGAGTGCGAAGGGTGCACAGGGATAAGAAAGGAGCTGTTTGATGAAGATTATATATTGTGGTATTAATCGGCATTTACGCCCTACACGTCGGGGCTGAAGTATGGAGAGTCCAAGGGGGTCTAAACTTGACCAAACAGTAGACTTTTAAAACACCGAAATTATCAACTGCATTGGTGCGAGAATGGGATGGTGTTTGTGGCCCGAACCCGTACTGAAATTTCATGGTCAAACCTCATTATTATATTCTTCATCAAGCGATCGTATCCCTCGATTGGGAAGCCCCGACGTCCAAGTTTAAGTAGCTTAGTATCAGTGTGAGGGTCAACCCTCAGACGGCGACATAAAGTCATCCAAGAGGTCCTCAAGGTTGCGGCAAAGGATAGTACTACGATCGCCATTGCTCACAGGCTGACCAACTCATCGGTTTATAAGCATCATATCGTCACCACCATCACGCCAGACCAAACCCCACATCCCATAAGATGATAGGATCAAAATTTCAGGTCTTAGCAAGAAGGGATCGTCGAATGTCGGAATTCTGACATTCGCTAGCGCTGTTTCTGACAATCCGCCTATATTCTGACTTTTGGCATCGGGTTGTCGAGCGCCGATACCTCCGATTTGGGACGCCAAGGTGATGGTTATGCTGCGGATGCGTGGTCAGGGTCGTTATTTAACAGAGGGCTGGAGAGATATGAGGTGCGTGATTGGTGGCGATGGTGGTGATGATGGTGGTGATGGGCCGATGGGCTGATGAGAGGAAGATTACAGGGCTGCGATCCGAGTGCGTCGTAAAACTAAAGGTATGGCGTGTGATTGATAATATATGATGGGGTGGAAGACATCCAGACCTAGGGTATATAAAGACCGCGCAAATTATCTCTCTAGACACCACAGCTTTTCTCCTCTCCAATATACGAATCGATCCAACTTCCCATCCAGAAACACTACGGCCCCTCTCCTTAAGCCAATATCTTATAACACCACAGGCCCCCCTCTGCCCAAATCGCACTCTCACCCTCAAACCGCCACCATGTCTGACACCACCACCAAACCAACCATTCTCATAGTTCCCGGTTCCTTCTCAGCCGCCTCTCTCTACGACACCCTCGTCAGTGCCTTACACGCCCTCTCCTTCCGTGCCATTGTGTCCGACCTACCCTCCGCCAGCAGGCTTCCCCCTTGCCCCGCCGCCTCCATGGCCGACGATGCAGCGCACTTCCATGGCATTGCCGAATCACTTGCAGACGAAGGCCGTGATATCGTGATCGTCACGCACTCGTACGGCGGAATCCCCGGGACGGAAGCGGCCAAGGGGCTTGCAAAGGCGGATCGCGAGGCGGAGGGGAAGAAGGGCGGGGTAGTAAGGCTGGTGTACTTGACCTCCATTGTGCCCCCCGTCGGGGGTTCGCTGATATCGACCTTGGGGGAGGTGTCTAAGGCGATCACCATTAAGGTTTGTGTCCCTACGCTTTCCATACCCACTCCCCTGGTGGTATCGCAGAACCCCAACATCCAAACGGAAGAGTGCTGACCAGTATCGGACAGGGCGACTATATGTCAGTCGACCCGGTCGTCATGGCCCCGGCCACCTTCTCCGATCTATCACCCGACCTTGCTCTCGAATGGGCACAGAAGCTGACGTCGCAGTCGCTCCCAAGCTTCAGCGGCGAGCTCACATATCCGGCGTACCGCCACATCCCGACGTCATTCATCTTCTGTGAGCGTGACCTGATCATATCGCCGGATCTTCAGCGAGCGACAATCTCGTTTCTAGAGGGCGAGAGAGGAGGAGAAGGGAGCGTCGATGTGGTCACGCTTGACACTGGGCATTGTCCAAATGCAAGTGTGCCCCACGAAACGGCGGCGGCGATCGTGAAGGCGATTGAAAATGTTAGTGTGTGAGTAGACTACGTCATTGTTGTGGCTCCCGTGCTGTCGTAGCCGTGTTAGAAGGTGGAAGAGGTGGATTGGGGTGGAGGAATCGAGAGAAAAAGGGGAAAGAATCAGCTAGCCACCCACCAATCCAACACCCCCAATAAACATCAACATTAACAAAACAACCACCCCCATCTCTCTTCAAACCCCTTCACTATCGTCCAATCCGCGCCTTCCCACGCCTTTCCCCCTTCCCTAATCACAAAACTCTCCATGCAAAATAGATCCCCCAACAATGCTTCCTGGTCCAGCACTCCCACTGCTCCGACCCCTTCCCCCTCCCCCACTGTCAGTAAAATAAAATTATCCCTCATCCGTGGAAACGGAAACCGATCAATCCATCGCGCATGCGGCGTAGACAGCTGCAACGCCGTCGGCTGCAAATCAGGGGGCGCGTCCGGGCAGGGCGGGGAGGTTGAGGGGAACGGGGAGGCGTAGGCACAAGGGATGGATAGAATGAGGCCGTTTGTGAAGAGAGCCGCGTAGACGGTGGGCGGGATGTCGGGGTGCAGATCCGGCGCGGGATCTAATACTGGGGCGGCTGTTTGGGGAATCACGACGCCCGCGCTTAACGTGGAGGGGGAGGGCGGGATCGAGAAGGCCAGCGCCAGGGTGCCGGTGTGTGGGACTTGACGCGCTGCCGCCGCGGAGGCACTTCTATCTTGCGCAGACGTGGCACTACTGGCACTAGTGGTCTTGGAGCTGGCGTCGTGGTGCTTCGCGGCGAGTCGTTGCCCTGACTGCGTTAGTGCTCATGCATCGGTTGTGCGGGGTGGAACGCACGACGTGCGCGCTGTGCCAAGCGATCCTGGATCTGTTTCCGCTTCTTAGGGTCGGTGACTCCGCTCCAGCAATTCTCAGAGTCGTGTGTGCGAGGTCGTGGCATGGTGTGTGTGGTGGTGTTTCATGCGTTGGTTGATGTGATTGACGATGGGTGGCCTTGAAGGGTACTGTGCCCAGTCGTCAATTACTAAGCTCCAACCCGGAGGATTTTGAGTTCTGACCTACCCCGCCACAATCGACCTGATATGTAAGCACCGCATCTTGGCCTTTCGCCGCGAAAATAATGGATCCCTCAGAGCGCGGAGTATTATATTATAGTATGTATTTTGATGATATAACTTCTAGTGTGTAGATAGCTAGTCGCATTGCAATACTTTGAATACAAATTCGTAAAAACTTATGCTTACAATTTGAATTTATTTACTAACAACAACAATTAATGGAAACCAGACGGAGAAACCCCTCAATGAGAAATAAAAACCCCGCTACAGTCATCTCTCATTCTTGACCACTTGATCGTTTGCCTCATACCCGTGTAACCCACCAAAATGGACTTTTGTAAGTGGACCAGAGCATTTGGTTGATACCCATGTAGCTTTACAATTAATGAACCCTCGCCTCTCCTTCAATTTTAGTAGGGTCATTAATTTCAAGTGGCAGTAAGGCTGTCCCCTAATGATGTCTTCTGTCTTTAAAAGTGTGGCTCCCATCCCCTATTCTTCATTAACAGCCTCGAACCTGCTGATATCTACACAACCACTCTCTTTAGTCTATAAATAAGTCAAAGTTTTATAAAGCACTGCATTTAGGATGCCACCAACACTAGCATTGACATGTATCACTACTGGCTGTGATAGAGAGAAAGGGAAAGAAACCAACAAATGGGGTTATATTATAGTCCAGCACCAATGTTGTAATAGCTGTTAGTATCTCTCCCCACTGCATATACGATAAGCTACTTACGGAGAAAACAAGTATATGCGGGTATGGTTCGTGCGGACAACCTCACACGAAGAACTCGGACTCCTGTGACGTACGTGTGTGCCTATGCTGCACTAACATTGAGAGTTGCTGACGACGTTCAGACCTTGATCAGGAGAAATATAATGGTGTCTAAAGGGAAAAGGGGCAGTCTATTCGGTAGTGATTTAAGGGATTTAAGGACCACAAGCTCTGACTCGTTGTCTACGTTCAAGTCGACGATACTTTGAAAATCCAAGGAGCTCTTTGTAGGCAGTCTTATCATTAATGGAATTGCCCTAGTATCGACTCTAATGCGCAACTATTTTTCTTAATGGGGGCTTTCAGACGATGTCGCAGCTCTTTTACTATAAACTGTCTATATTTTTGAGGTCTTCCAAACTTTATCGTGATGATATAACTTCCACGGCGTTGATAGCGACCAAGATTAAAACATGAACAAAGTATAACCATAAATGACGTTAATAAAGGACATATGTTTACTCCACCCATAACATAGACTATAGTAGTTTGTTTTATAATAGATTTAATGTTTATAATACCGTTCCAAGTTTACTCCCGCGGAACTGTGGACTTCACCATAAAGTAAGGCTGAGTAATTTACTGTTGTCACCTACCTATTCTAGATTTAGCCTTGAATCCTGTGTATGCACCCTGCCTAAAGTGAAAAGCAGTGCATTATCCCCTTGGAACGTGCAACATCAAGAGTTAAAATTGAGGAACTATTTCAACTATCCAAAACGATTATAGAGATTAAGAATTGAAACTAAGCTTTATGGCTTTGCATACAGATTTCTGTGGCAATGCTTCATTTCTCACAATCCACTATCTGCCGGGGCTGTTGTCACGCGATGTGTGATTCGACCATCGCTTAGCTGACCTGCATCCTGCATGGTCAGGATGGAGTTCGAACCTGGATGCGGATCCAACTATCCGGGTTTATCTATAAGACCTAGGAAGATCCCCAGATTTATTTTCTGAGCTGAGCAAGGACTTCACTCATCGCCTGGAACTTAGCCATAAGAAATATATCATCGCTATGCATGCATCAACGTACTTCGCCCTTCAAGCCGTAGCTATCTTAGGAACCCTCTCAACTCTCTTTGCCAAAAATGTAATCCTCCCAATCCCAGGAGGACCACTCCAACTCGGCACCGCCACAGCCATACTAACCGACCACTCTCGCCCGAACTGGAAAAATGACACCAGCCCCCGAGCCCTGCCTATTTCAGTATTCTACCCTGTCGGCTACGCTCCCTGTTACGGCGGATACCTCTCCGAATATGTCCCCCAAGTCGTCTCGGACTTCGAAAACAACTATTTCGAGCTCGACGGCGTCTTAGCAAATATCAACTATGCAGCTTTCAAGAGCCAGATGTATCACACATGCTCTGGCGGCAAGCATCGTAATGGATATCCTCTCCTTATTTTCTCACCTGGGTACGAGCGCACGAGGCTCTTGTATGGAGCACTCGCCCAGGCAGTTGCTAAGGCTGGGTATGTGGTAGTTACGATCGATCATCCATATGATGCAGATATCATACAGTATCCCGATGGGAAAATCATTACAACCGACACCAATGTCACCGATGCGGAATTTGTGGAAATTGTGGCGGTCCGGGTTGAGGACGTGTCCTTCATTTTGAACCAGCTGAGCGACAAGAAAATTGCAAGAAAGCTTGTGCCATATGATATTGACACATCGGAGGTTGGCATGTACGGGTAAGCATCCCTTAGTCTCATAAGCTATAGAAACAAAGATTAACTGCCTGCAGACACTCTGTTGGAGGCGCTGCAGCAGCAAATGCCTTAATCTCCGAGCCTCGACTCGTTGGTGGCCTCAACTTTGACGGACAACTCTTCGAGCCTGTCACCCTCGTCAGCAATGATAAACCCTTCCTCCAGTTTGGCCAAGAGGGGCATACACACTTCAGCGACGTCAGCCTAAATCAGACCTGGCCACTACTCCGCGCATGGCATGAGGAGCTATCGTTCAATGGCACGACGCACTCGACATTTGGTGATCTCGCGTTATTGGTTCATGTCTCGGGACTAGGGAATTCGGGAAATGAGAGCCAAGTTGTGAGCCACCTTAATGGGTTGAGGGTTA
This sequence comes from Pseudogymnoascus sp. VKM F-4518 (FW-2643), assembly GCA_000750925.1. Lineage (NCBI taxonomy): Eukaryota > Fungi > Ascomycota > Leotiomycetes > Thelebolales > Thelebolaceae > Pseudogymnoascus > Pseudogymnoascus sp. VKM F-4518 (FW-2643). The sequence continues at coordinate 12,727 of JPKC01002511.1, forward strand.
CTGAGGTGATACAAGTGGTTGTTACGGATTTCTTCAAATTTTTGTTTACGGGGAAGGAGAGCAAGTTGCTTAAATGTGATAATGAGGGGTATCCAGAGATCACTTGTGCGACAACATGTACGCCGGGTATTACTTGCTAGAATATATACATCACTCGACAGCTTTAGTGCTGCTATTGAGCCTAAACTAATGGCATGTGTATGACTTCTGATTCTCAGTTAACAATGCTTACGATCGTACGTTCTTGCTTGCATGTATATTTAGATTCACCATAAGGGGAATATCCCCCCCGTGCTACTTTAAAGAAGCTACCAACTGGATCTAAGGCATACAGCGACGCACACAATATGGATAGAATTTAAGGCCAACTCAATGGTAAAAAACGGTTTGCAAAGTGGATCCGAGTTCAATATTATTGCTAGCTACTGCTGCTAGCTACGACGGTTGACTTTGTCCCTAGGCGCCCGCGTCTAATGGATTGCTCCTCGGCCTCATCCCACTGTTCTTGGCTGGCATTGCTTTCATTAATACCATACTCGTTGGTCTGCCAAATCGTCAGCGGCGACGCCTGTTTGGCTGCGAAAATCTCAGCGCTTTCAGACCCGCCATCATCAAGTCGGACGTCGTGCTTGCTCGGACGCCTTCGCTTTAGTTCTGTGCTCGCTAGTACACTATTCGAGTCTTGTGTCTCTCTCGTCCGACGAATGCCGCTGGTTAAGGTCTCGAAAGCCTCGAGGTTGAGAACCTTTCGAAGAAGAGCGTAGCAGTGGGGGATATTTGTCACAATAACGGCGGTGCTAGCTTCACGCACATACCAAAATATCCACATGATGCTCTCGGGGTGTGCAAAGCAGTAGTATCGATTAAGTGTTGCCGAGATAATCTGTTTCATGTGAGTCATTTTCATATGGCCGATTTTGTCAGGAAAACCCCTTGGAAGGGAAACGACTTACGACAAAAATGCCGAGGCTGAAAATTCCGGTAATGATTGACTTTCTAGAAGATATTAACTTAATATCTACGCATGTGGACATAGTGCGATAAAGTAAAGCAACTTACTGCTTCCATGGCAGTTTAGATTTCAATAATAATGGCATGGAGAAAAAGAGCATCAAGACATCAGACGAAACGTTGAAAGCGAATGACATAATTAGATGGTGTCCAGATGTTTCGCATTGTGCTTTTACCACGATAAAGTTAGTTATATCAGTATGAGAGATGGTCTTGGTAGGGAGAGAGCGTACGGTCATTATCATCGAAAACCCGAAAGTAATTCAGAAACGGGCGGCACCAGACGCCAAAGAAAAATATCTCGGTCACTAGCCATCCAAATGCAATATACCCCATTAAAAATTTAACCTGTCGCTGTAAGCCCAACCCTATGCTATATTTGTATATAATTAGCACTAAGAAAAATTTGGGATGTTTACTGCCTACGTTAACTTGTAATATAAAAGGCACATGCAGGCTTTGCATCCCCATTGGGTCATGATCATTGACTCTTCAATAGTGAAAGTTAACTTGCTTCCATAGATTCGATCATTGATTTGCGCCTGAGTCATGCCAGCCGTTCCAGTTGGGGGCAGGATATTTGTAAAAGGATGCTTTTGCTGTATATTGACAAGGACGATGACATTGGTGTAGAAGCCCTATGCGACCGGCCCAACGATTAGTATTTTATTAAGGAAAGAGAAAAATCGTTGAGTTTTTTTACAAATGTTAAGGCCATAAACAAGTCCTCCAGCTCTAAATTGCGCCATCCTCCCAAGCGGATCCCACGAGATAAACTGTTCATATTTATTAGTCTCGTCGCATGATATGAAAGGCTGACCAGCTTACCAGCGCCAAACAAACGCCAAACTAGCAAATGCAAACCAGGTCCATGACTCTACGAGGCGGCTGTCTGTCATCGTGGGTAACAACTTGTACCAACATTTGTGGAACAACAAGATCGCACTCACAAATTGTTAGGTCGCAGATGAAATGTGGGAACCCGCGGATATCTAACGAGAATATATGTATTCCAGAACTTGAATACAAGCATTATTGCGGATCTGCGGAAAGAAACAGGTGTGTTGCAGGTGCGACGCGACAAATGGCCTCGAAATGGACGAGAGTTTTACTCCATTCAATCATATCATTGTAATGGACGGGGTCTCATGGCAAACTCCGCTCACAGTGTACAACACCTCTCTGTACTACGACATATTTCCGAAATGGTCACACCCAATTTTTAGGAACCACTTAATGCCTGCCAACAGCGTTCATTGACTCAAAGCAATCTGAGGAGTAACTGCCTTCCGATGTTTGCTACTGATAAGTATGAAACCCCCCCCATTTACATCGTTACTCGGCCCGCGCCTTAGCCGCGTGTCCCTGATAAACAACACTGATTGTAGATTCGGAATGCGACGTATCCGTAAGCACGATTTGAACCATTAGCTGCCATTTAAATGCTCCGTGTGCGGCGCATTCAAATGGCAGCTAAAGTTCAAAGGATTTAACGGCGCTACGGAGTAGGTAATATTCTGTGTTCCCTGTTCTTATCCCCGATTATTTGCGATGGGTGGTCGGGAACACGAAGCGGAAAGAAGAAGGATTTAACTATTAACAAAAAGTGAGGTATAACAACCCTTGACAATGCACCCATGTTGCAGTCCCAACCAGTGACCTTTCACTCAGGTTAGACAAACCAGCAATACCGCCGCAGCGCGCATTTGAATCCAAAATGGTACTGTCAAGTATTTGTGCATTAGCGCCACTCTGTCTCTCAAGCACCAGGGTGTAATTACGTGAGGGACATAAGTGTTTCTTCTCGTCCTTTTTTTTTGTTCCATATCTCCCTTCTCGTCAGTGACACAATCTCGTGTACGATTCTCGTGCCCCGTTTTCTCTACATAACCTCTCGCTCGCCATGACGACTTTAGTGGACGTCGAGAAGCAGAACCAGCTTAGCCACACGCAAATAGACGTTGACTCCGCCGCTACATCTAGCGATAGGGATCCCGACCCTCGTGAGAATTCAGGCGATGCGCAAGTTCGCGCCATTCGCGAGAGCAATGCCATACTACGATTCCTCGTCAACGTTGAGAAGCGCATAGATGGGCTCACGAAATTTGAAGCCATGGGGGTGGAGCGCATCCCCGAGGACAAACGGAGTCCTCCCCAGAAACTCAATGTCAATGATCCCATATTATCTCTTATCTAAAAACTCTCTGGTGAAGAGGGAGGAGTCTTTGGATTGCTACCTTGGAAATTGTATCTGACTGTCGAGTAGATGATGCTGTTTTGGTTTTCCCTCCTCTGCAGTCCCACGCTTATCCAGATCGGCATGCTTGGGCCTATCTTTGGCCTCTCAGTCAACACTTCAATCATCCTAACCGTTTTCGCAACTTTGCTTGGATCCACTGTCCCAGCCTTTACTGCCACGCTTTGTCCACCCACCGGTTTGCGTCAAATTGCGATAGCTCGTTACTCTTTGGGTATTTGGGGAGCTAAATTTTGTGGTGTACTCAACATCATTGTCAACATTGGCTACGCGACTATCTCCAGCATCGTTGGAGGTGAGTTGCTGCGTGCGGTATCTGGTGGTAGTCTTTCCCTCGTTGTCGGGATCGTCATCATCGTCATTATTGCTTTTGTTGTCTCATTTTTCGGCTTCGCTATTATCCACCACTACGAGCGATATGCCTGGATATTTGCCGTTATCTTATTGTGCGTCCTATACGGACAGGCATGTAAACACTTCACTCCAACCCCCGGCTTCAACTTAGCCGTCGGATTGGACTACAGCGGGGGATGTTTATCCTACTTTGCCATCATCTTTGGAGTATGCTGTTCATGGTGCCCTATTGCTGGCGATTATTACGTCCACTATCCTGTTAACACGAACAAATGGCTGGTGTTTGGGCTCACATACCTTGGCCTGATGATCCCAACTATCTTTGTCGGAGTCTTAGGTAATTACTTTGGAGGCATTATTGCCACAAACAACGATCTCGCTGCCATCTACCATGAGGGCGGCGTGGGCGCCCTTATCCCGGCCATAATGTCACCCCCAACGGCATGGGGAAAGTTTGCGTGCATAGTTTTCGTCCTGTCGTTTCGTGAGTGTGCCTCCAACCGCATATAATAACGCAAGGTTTAACCACAAACAGTGGGCAACGTCATTGCCAACATCTACTCCAGCGCCCTTTCGATCCAACTGCTTGGGAAGCATTTTATCGCCGTCCCTCGTTTCGTTTGGTGTACACTCCTATCTGCTGCTACCTTCGCCCTCGCGTACGGTGGCCGCAACGTCCTCGAGGATATTATTAATAATCTTCTTTCCATACTAGGCTATTGGACCCTCGCATTTGCCTTGATATTGTTCGTCGAACATTTCTGGTTTCGCCCACGCCTCGGGGGTTACGACTTAAGTGCTTGGCAGGACCAGAAGCGCATGCCTTGGGGTCTCGCTGGAACGGGGTCCCTCCTCATTGGAATTGGATTTTCTTTCCTTGGGATGGCCCAGACCTGGGTTAGTTGTTTCCTTTTCCTGATACTCTCGTTTCACTAATTTTGTTTTAGTACATCGCTCCAATTGCGAAGAAGATTGGCATGTACGGCGGAGATGTGGGCGATGAGCTTACGTTAATTTCTGTGCTAATATCGTATCCTCTTCTGAGAACACTTGAGATTAAGTACATCGGCCGATGAACAGTACATACAGATCACGCGTAGAAGTAGCAAGTTTAGGGGCCACTGTCATCGCAATGTAATATACTGAGCATCATTGCGGGAAGCACCTTCCCCACGCTTTACCCCATAAATGAGATGTGTGTAGATCTCAGCCAGAGTTGTTCCGATGCCCTATTGCAGTACAGTATAATTAACAGCGCAGCTTGCACCTCTCCAGGGAAAGTAATTGTCTTTGGCACTATATATTTTCGCTAGCCCACCCCATGATTGCTGGAAGTTATATGCGATGTAGTTGTGCGAATGTATAGGTGCAATCGACGACAGTTTCATTCGACTCGTGATGAAACATGGTATGTTCTCGTGCCGTTCAAAAGCCTAAAGGCTTCAATTCTATCAGGTTAAATAGCTGGTGTCAATCCTCAGCCACGAGCAAGCTGGAATCAGAACGCCAATTACCACAGTATACACAGAAAAAATTGTCCAAACCTAGAGTACATTTGTCTTTAAGATTTGCGCCTCTTCCTATATGGCCATTTTAACTCCTTTGATAACCCAATTTGATAGTCTACACCTTGACCCTCAAAGCAAGGCCAACTAGCGTTATCCGCGCAAGAATTAGAAACAGAACACAAGCTATCATCATTACACCCGCAAAGACCTGCAGTCCCCAAAAGGTCCCGTGTTGCCGACTGAGAATTGCGCCGGCAATAGGACTACCTGTCAGTGTCGCGACGCTGATACAAGTGAAGAGGACCCCCTGCCGCACACCTATCTTCGTGATATCGGGGGAGATCTGGCCTAGTAGAGCCGGCACCATCCCTACAAAAGCTCCAGACGCAAAGCCGTATAGTAGACTGGTGACAACATAAACGGCCGCGGAGCGGGGGTCAAGTAGAGTTCCAGGTAGCCACATAACAAGTAGCACTAGTGCTGAAAAGGTGCACATGGCAATCATAACGTTAAACCGACCAAGCTTGTCGCCATAGTATCCTGGTAGGATACGGCCTGGCAAACTGTCCAAGAGGTCAGCATTAGTCAGGTCGTAAAATCGGAACGAGGAGTAGATCGCACCTTCCAGTGTTAAGGATTGCAAGTAAGTAGCCCGACAAGTCGGCGTCTATACCATTATTCACTGCCTCGAGCACGATGTAGTTGATTGGGATAAACATGGCAAAAAAGCCACAGGTTACTGACAACATGAGAAGTACAAATGTTGATTCTGAGAAGGGGTCAGTGTAGTCGTTGATGCTGAAGGGTCTTGGAACGGGCTTTATCCTCGAGCGAACCATCAGGTTAGCGATAATAAGCAGAGCCAGAACCACAAACCCTGAGATGCGCAACGACCATCCAAAGCCCACCGTTGGCAGCAGTCGGGCCAACAAGATCGGGAACACAATGCCACCTAGAGACGAGCCGCTCGCCACAATTCCGAATGCAAGGGCGCGGCGCTCCTGGAACCAGGTGGCTGTGCAAGAGAGACCAGCGTAGAAAACAAAGCTGGCTCCAAGGGGGCTACAGATGCCTTGGGCCAGGACAAATTGATAGTATTCGGAGGATATCGAAGTCATCATTAGACCGAACACATGTAAGAATGTTCCCGTGATAAGGAGCAACCGAGGCCCATAATTGTCAAATACCTATTTGGTCTCAGCTTATTCGAGCAGCCGTATATAGGGATGTGCAACACTCACCTTGCCAACAACGAGTCCAGTGGCGAAGAGGACAGAAGGTTCTAGTGAAAGGATCCACGAAATGCTGGAAGAAGAATAGTCGCGTAGCTGATGAGTCTCATAATATTCTTGGAAATTGCCACTAGCTGTGAGATTCCAATTTCGTTAGGGATTTGTCACATATGGGTCTTGAATGAGGCTGGGGTCGTACCGTTAACCCAACCAAATGAACAGAAGAGGCAGCACCATGCGCCAAACACCACAGACCACGCTGCGAACCCTCCATCGAGGCCGTTATCTGTCTCCTGCCTGCCTTCTCCCTCCTCACATCTTTGTGAATTCTTTGATTCCGTGGCATCCTCGCTCGACTCCTTGGCAGTTTCCATGTTAGACCGTACTGGAAGTATCCCCAACAGCACGGCGGAAGAGAGACGTATGGGGGATAAACAGAGTGGTACGGTTGTGCGAAGTCACGAATCACTCCAGTCAAGGGAATTGCCATATATTTACTATACGGTTTAAGCAAAATAGACACAGATTAAACAAATTGACATTTATAGCTTTTCTCCACATGTTAGCTAAGCACTGCCGCCTTGGTCCAGGGTGTAGCATTGAGCACGCAAACCACGTCCAAATTGGCGAATCACGAGTCCGCATGCGACCCTTATCAACTATAATAAGCAGGTCATCGACATTACGCTGTAGCAACGTTACTAGCCAAGGTGGACCGACTGACAAAGTCTAACTTTGATTCTCTGTTATGATAGGTGACGACAAGCATGTGACCCTTCGTCAGCGCAGGTACAAGAGGAGCCATACGCTGTTGTCGATATATTTATGTGCGGAACAGCCTCACCCGCGCAACGCAAAATACAGATAGTTAGGATTGCAAGCACAGCCTAGAATTCAATAGATGATCTTAAGTCCCTAGACATAATATTTACTACGTAGATATACTTTAAGTTTTGCTGCAAGTTGACGAAATCGGCCCCTTAGACCGTGTTGGTCGCCGTCGGGTCTGACCATGTGGAGCAGATTCTTATTAAAGGCCAGCCACGTAGTAGTTGAAGTTGCAAAAACCGCCCTGTGGACCATCTGAAACATTCACTTTGCTGGACGCTGAAGCAATAACAGCGCCACTTTGATGCAAAATCTCGAGTTTCTGTGAGCCAGTTACCATGCCCCCGACTGCGTTGTAACTTGAGCCATCGACAAGGTCAGTCTTTGACTCTGTCCCGATTAATATATAGTCACAAAATGGCCAGACTCATGGCTTGACCAAAACTGCCACAGCCATTCCCGAGAGAAACCTCGTCGGTGGTGTCGTAGGCTGGGAAGGCCAAGTAGACCCAAACGTGCCACTCAACTTCGACGACAGCAAATAGTCCTCCTCCTCCTCGTCCCCGCCATAACCTTCCTCTTCCCCCTTGCCCCCTTCATGTTCGCCCCGGCGGTCTTCTTAATGAATAAGGGCTTTCAGAATACCTCGACCGTCCTCTCCGCCATCGCCATCTCCGTCTCCGTCTTCGTCCTCGGCTACGCCGTCGGCCCACTTCTTCTCTCCCTCCTCTCCGAGATCTATGGCTGGCGTATTGTCACCACCTGCGCCAACGCCATTTCCTTCACCTGGCAGATCGGCAGCGCGCTCTCCATAAACCTGACTGTACTCATCATCTCCCGCTTCTTCGCTGGCATTGGCGGCTCTGGCTGCATCACCTTCGGCGGCGGCGACATCGCCGACCACTTCTGTCCCGAGCAGCGCGGCTTCTCGGCCAACTTCTCGCTCGGCCCGCTACTCGACCCCGTCATTGGGCCTATTATAGGCGGTTTCATCGCCTAGCGCGCCGGCTGGCGATGGGCCTCCTTATTGTCTCGGGGCTCGTTGCTAGCGGCATCGATTGCCTCAACAAAGAAACCAACCACTGCGTCCTCATGCGTCACAAGGCCGAATACTTGCGCAAGGAACTTAACCGCCCCGAATTCCGTTCATGCTACGACCACGCCGGCCCGCCCCAAAGCCCCCTCACTGTGCTGGTAAGCGGCATCGTCCGCCCTCTGAAGATGACCACCATGACGGTGATCACCCCCTTAATATCGCTCTACCTGGCCGTAGCCTACGGGATGTCCTACATACTCTTGACCACTCACTGAAGTAGGGAAATCTATACGCAGCAATCTGAGGTACATTTCCATCCTAGCCTAGATAAACTACTGCTGCGAGTGTTGACAAACGGTTTCGGTCTCATAAATAGCAGTGGCAGCTGCGCGCATCTGTTGTAGTATGGTAACATCATCGATTACTAATCATCCAAAGACGAGACTGACACCCATTTCTTTACAAATGGATCTCCAATCCACCGCCTCGCCTTCGTCACCCCTCCGCCACACTTCTTGTACGATGTCCCATGCTCGAGTTATATTAAGAAACCCCTGTCTCCTCTCCGCCCCAGAAAATGCCATTTTCGCAATGCCACGATCCTCACCACTTACTGCGTCAACGGAACCAATGAACAGCGGCCATAATAGCGCAGGGATTGGACCAGCGCATCTAACGACACGCACGCAAGCAGCTAGAGTGGAATGTACATGAATTTGCACTTTTGGGTGAGAGCGCTCGAGCATGTGAACGTTGCGATAGAGAAAGACGAGCGCAGCCTGGCGATATGCTTCTGCGTTGTTGGCAATCGAAAAAATATGAGCATCAGAACCACTGAGGCTATTAGTAGTATCACAAAATGATATGTCATAGTCCAGATATGCCGATTCGAGAGACGGTGAATGGGGTGCGCCTGAAGATGAAGCAGTAGTAGGGGTAGATGACTCGTATAGCCACTGAATAGATGGCTTCCATTGTATAAGGGCATGTTCAATTGCTTGTGATGTACATTCGAGTTCTGTGCGGAGGACTGTGACTTTTATAGTGTCACTGCAAGCTTCTGACTTTTGCATTTCTCCTTTCAGTTCGTAGAGAAGAGAGAGGCGGTGAATGATGTGCCAAAAGTTTGTACTCATTCCTAAAAGAGAGTCGACGTCGATGAGGGGTGAAAGACATCTAGCTCCTAAGATGTTTAACGGGAGAAGAGGTGTTGATGTTCTTGAAATGGGCGATGTGCTGAAAGAGAGGGCCGTGATAACATCGTAGTATCGAAAAGCCTGCTGCTTGTGAGATTGACGTACTCTGAGATTGGAATTTTACTGACGCGTTGAAGAAACATGCTCGTAGGACTTGATGATTGAGAAAAGCTATTTATTACAGCTATTGCGCCTTTTAAGTGGCTAATGACCATATTGGAGCTATCTCGTTGGACAAGCTGTGGGTTTGTCAGCATTACTTCAAGAACTCTCTAGCTGTAGGTGTTCACTAACCGCTTCGTAGTAAACTAGAAGCAATATTGTGCTGAGTACGTCCTCTTCGCTTGATCTCTCGATATGATTTATGACCCTCGCTAATCCGCGTGTAGCTTCGTTATGAAAGTATAAAGATTTTTCCTCAGTGTGAACGCCCCTGTTCTCCAGATGTGCGCTCGATAGCGCGTAAATGGCATTCATGACAGGAGATCCGTTGCGAGCAAGCGGAAGTATCAGCTGCTGAAAGGGGTTTTCTAAATCTTCGCCGAAGACAACAAGATGTGAAAAGACGTTACAAAAGTGATCAACCAAAGCCCTTCTGTTCCTCTTCTCCGAGAACTCTATGAAGGCTGGCACACTAAACTCAAGAAGATATGGAGGAGTAGTTGGGCAAATTGCCACGGGAGCATTTACTCGTGTGCGCGTGAAACCCTCTCCGTAGCTACTCACTGATGGACTTCTTATAATATCTCTCGCATCATCGTCTACAGGCAGGCATGTATTTTCGAATGCCTCTGAATCAGAGCTAATGGATGAGGTCGTCTCAAGTTCCTCCAAATCTCGCTCGTCGAAGAAATGTATGTCCCCAGGCACAAGCCCATACTGATGGTTTGGCGTGTGCTTAACCACATTATCTTCATCGCTAGCCACTGGCTGGTAAGTCATATCAGAGCCTTGGCTAGCAGCAACGGGCGACTGCGAGGCATTTGACGGAGTCATGATAGATTCACGGGTTATCGCAATCATATGCTCAGCGCCGGAGCTATTCGAGCCCAGAGTCCTCTGGCGGCTCTTACCTGCCACAGGATACTCGCACTTGATGGAGCGCCGCTCGCAAGCTGAGCATGGGGTATCGCCGCTACACTTTCTCCGCGATGTAGCGCAGGTAAGGCATGCTCGAGCTCCTTCTTTAAGCAGGCTACGCTTTGGCTCAGAGTGGACTTTCTCATGACGCTTTAAAGCGTCGCTGCAGGATACCGTTAGCCACTAGCACATCACCTGAGTAAACGAACTTGCAACTAAGAGATCTGACGTACAGCCTATAAAAACCTTTTCGGCAGTAACTGCATTTTAGCTGACGCTCTATCTCATGGCTACGCGCGTGGCGAGTGCGGTGCTCAACACGGCGGAATACATGGTGGCACTCGAAGCACTTGAAGGGGCGCTCTAAGTGGCTTCTTTGGGCCGCATCAAGAGCACTTGTGTTAGGTTTCGTTCTTTGATCTGTCATGGATATACAAGTTAGTATGGAGCTAGAGTTTGAGGGGGCTGAGCTTGCTTACCCATATTTAGCACGGTCAGTCACCAATTATAAGCGCGATTGGTATAGTGGAGTCGTTTAGTAGGGTTTGGAGATAGACTCGTCGGGGTCCTGTGGGGGAAGGGCCTAGCATATACTGCCTCGTAGTGCTTGAGTTGCTAGTACTGCATGCCGGGATCCGATCTCGACGTAGATGCCGGGGTTTATTGTACTGTACACTCCTCTTCAAGCGATAGGGGAATTGTAAGAGGGTTCTTGGTGGAACAGGGTAGTAACAGTCACGTTATTCAGAATCATACTGTCTCTATTACGAAGACTGAACGCTGACCCTGCTCTAGGGGTTCGTGTTCCTACTATATATTCCATCGAGCGGGGTAAATTACGGCCCGAAACCCCGGAGCCGGAACCAGGCTCCGAGAATCACGTGAGCGGAATAATTACGTGAGCAGGGTAATTTTGATTGGCGATGCTCGCACCAAGTTCAGCGATACGAGGTACGAGCGGAAAAGGGGTATATTGCCAGGCCGCCCGGGATCCTTTCACGACATAGTATCAGGTGACACGATGAGACCATCAAAATTTGCGGCTCTGACGGGATCGCCACTAGTGATCCCAATAAGTGTGATTCACGCCCTCCGGAGAAGTGCCAAGGTTCGGGCTAAGTCTTTCCTATGTTAGACTCATAGGTACCTCATTTTAGCTCCTGCAAGCGCCTTCGCAGAGGCATTGATTACATAGCATTGACCTAACCCAACCATCTTCCCAGTTAGACTTTCTCATCTCTTATATTGTTTTAGCATTAGTCAGATTCGGGTTAAGACTTACCGATGTTCGACTTATAAATACCTCTTTTCTCCTTCTACGAGTACTTTTCATGACAGAACTGATTACCTTGCTCTGACTTATACCCAACCGTCTTCTCTGCACATCTATCAATTTTTATTCTACCTAAGAATTTGTCAGAAACAATGTCTTTCGGCAGGAGAGCGCTCCTTAACAGTGGTCACAAGATCCCGTGTGTCTCCTCTTACCCTGAAGTGTGAGACGTATTTGTCGCCTAACAATTGCCAGTCAACTTGGCTATGGAACCTGGCAATCTTCACCGGGTGAGGTTTCTGTCGGAGTATTTGAGGCACTCAAGGCTGGTTACAAACATTTGGTTAGTGATGTTGGGGCATGACGCCTGAAGGATTCGCGCATGGCTTACGCATTCCCACAGGATCTCGCAAAAGTGTAATGATCATCACTACGACTGTTCGGCCAAACACTGATCGCTCCTAGGTACGGAAACCAAACAGAAGTGGCACAAGGCCTGAAAAAAGCATTTTCGGAAATCCCAGGTTTGAAGAGAGAGGACATCTTCATCGTGCGTTTTGCTTTGCCATTCTTCAATTACGAACAGCGAGCTAACCATTGGTCATTGCTTGAACATAGACGTCAAAGTTGTGGAACACGTATGACCCCTGGCGTGACCGTACATCACACAGTTCTCGTTAACTTTCTCTAGTCAACATCGGCCTGAGATCGTAGAGGCTGCTCTCGACGATTGTCTACAGGAGCTCGGCCTAGACTATCTGGATGTACGTTACTTCCTTTACATATAAATGCCACTGACGTGTCTAGCTCTACCTTGTTCATTTCCCTGTCTCTTTCGTGGCCAGTTCTCGCAACGTGGGAGACGACCTGTTCCCTCTCACGGGAAAGAATGAACCTGAGGGCGACGTCGCAATTGACGATGGCGTGTCAATTTCTGACACCTGGGCAGGTAGGTTTGCAAGTAATTTCGTCATACAATCCTGCCTAACTAATACGTCTATCTTCTATCATAGCTATGACGAAGCTGCCCAAGAACAAGGCCCGATCAACTGGAGTGTCGAATTTTACTATCCAACATGTGAGCTCCCCTGGTCGTTATGCTAGCCTTGAAATTGACATTTTTTCAGCTTGAAACTATTATCAACGCTACTGGTGTAGCCCCTGCTGCAAATCAGATCGAGCGCCATCCCTTACTGAGACAGGACGACCTCATTGCCTACTGCAAAGATAAAAATATCCACATCATCGCGTACTCGGTATCTACTCCAGGGCATCCAAAAACTATCCGCTGAGTCCGGGCTAACGTGGCGATTATTTAGGCTTTCGGGAACAACATGTTTGATGTCCCATTGCTAGTTAACCGCCCGGAGGTTAAAACTGTCGCGGAAGGACTCTCTGAGCAGAAGCGGTCGACTGTCACACCAGCTCAGGTTTTGTAAGATTGACCACTTTCCTGCATGGACAACAACTGATTCTTGTTTATTTGCCACAGGCTAGCGTGGGCTCAAATTGGTGGACATAGTGTCATCCCCAAGTCTGTCACATCTGCGCGCATTCGCGAGAACTTTAATGAGGTTACATTATCTCCGCAAGATATTTCCGAAGTTGAGAGTGTTGGAAAAGTGCAGAAACGCTACAATGTGCCTTTCATTGCGAGTGAGTTCCCCAGCTTTAAGCTCGACTCTATAGGTCATGTCACTAACCCTGCTCCTTACGTAGACAAGCCTCGCTGGGATGTCAACATTTTTGGAGACGATGCTGAGAAGGACGCATCACATCATATCATTTTGTGATTTAAAGAGACAGAGATATGGCAAGCTTCACGTCGTATGAATGTCGGCTCACGAGGCTAGTTGGACTATTCCTTGAAGAATTGCATTGCTGCAGGATTGCTCGGCTTACTGCTCTTGTTACTCGAGCAGGCCTGAACAAATACTATTAAATGATGACCATGGTTCTTAGAATTTCATACATGCTGGCCTAGAATTCGTAAAGTGTAGAAGCAAGTTTGAATGTGTGTAACGACAGGTGTTATTTCCGTAATTATATTGGCAAGGGATTAGACCCAAAGTAGAGCTTAAGGTCTGTCTTATTTTATCGCAACGTAATTAATGTGTTTGCTAGGAGCATTTGCTGTATCTTTCTTAAAGCCCTTGCAATAAGTTATTATAAAAATATACTTGTTAATGTCAGGTCCCAAGGGCAGATTCGGCTGGGGGCTTGGAGCAAGTGCAGAATGCTGGCCCATACATAGCGCCATGCCATTTACATATCCACAACTCCAATAAGAATGCAGCATGGAATTACGAAAACGACAAAAATCACACTAGTACGTGAAATTCAACCGCCATGACCCACTTCTGGAGCAGGGGAAAGGCCTATCACGGATTTCTGGAAGATGCAGCAAAATGCTAGAATTTATAAATGATCAAGGACCAAAACTAGAGCTACTTCAAGGCATGCTTTGAACGAACAATAGGGCCGCACAATGAGACACCACACTCCTCTACTGCCACAAGCCTTGTCATCCATAGTTTGCAGGGTGACAACAACCCCTCGTGAGCTAGGTAGGAATATCAACTATTTTGTGGTTTGTCCGATTCCAGTTCATGAAACTGAACCGTCTCTTTCACCACAGTATAATGTTCTAGTCCAGTGCTCGGGGTATATTCTCCGCTCTGCACAATGCATTTAAAGGCACTGTGAGTACCCTAGAAAGTAGCACAGAGTTGTTTTTTACCTTTTTTAGGAATGTGTCATTACTCACAGTTATTTGAAAGCTTGCACGTGCCCTGTGAGCAGCATTGCGGTCCAGTCCAGCCTTGTCCTCCGCACTTGAAGCAAAGAACACAGTTAGAAAATGGCAGGAGGGGCTGATGGGGGACTGAAGGAGTGCAACATACCTGGCCGTACAAGCTGGAACAGCCACTTGAAGGAGGCGGTGTCGAGCTAGTACCAGGTCCGCCTGGCAATGTCCCAGTGGCGCCCTGTAGGGTGAGCAGGCCCGGCCTGTAAGGCAGGAAGGCGTAGTCGCCGCCGGAACCAGGAGCCATTCCCTGATAGAGCATCTGCAGGTTGCATGGATCGATAGTCATTGTTTGATCGGGGTTACTGCGGATCAGATCGCCGTGACTAATGTCGTCAGTCCAGGTGGCGCCGCTGTTAGCCTTGCCAGCAAAGGGGTTATTCTCATTTACTGCCTGCGGTGTCCACGACCCGCCTAGGTTGTTTGCAGTAAATGAGCGGAAGTAGCGCCCATGTGCACCAATTGCCTCAACAATCATAAGATAATTGTTCTGGCCTTGGACGGTGTAGACTTGAACAGATTCGAATAGGTTCCCAACTGAGTCGCTCATGACTACCTGGTATGCGTTGCCAAAATTCCCAGGGAAATTTCCTATAGGCATGCTTGAGCGGTAGATCTTGCCGTTATCGCCAGCAAAAAAGAGATACATATTCGTATCATCGCCAATAAGTGTTTGATCGATGACGCCAGTGCGAGAGTCAGAGATGGCTCCAGTAAAGAGCGTCTGTGGCCCAGACCATCCATTTGGATTAGAGGGATCGTTTGTCGTCTTATAATTGAACGGGCTAGCACCCATTTGATAGGCGAGCACCCAGATATTTTTTGGTCGGAAGAGAAAGAGTGTCGGCGCAACGGTACCCTGATTCATTCCATTCTGGCTCGCCGAGGACATTTGAGACCAGTCTGAGAAGAGGCCAAAGCTCATCGAGCCCCAAACTTTAGAGTCAAATGTCGATCCATACACAAGATGTTTTCCGTTATACACAACGTGTGTAAAGTCCTTAATCGAGACCCACCCTGGCTTGGGGTTCGCAAGCGGGCCGCTCGATGTCCAGCGGTACGTCGAGGGCAGAGCACACGTCGCCGCTTCGACAACCGCCGCCGACACTAGCAACGCGATCCCAGCCAACATCAGGCTCATGTCAGAATTAATAAGTCTCATCGTGATGCTTTCTCCTCACAAGTATAAGTAGAATATAAGATGTTGATAATTCGGAGGAGAGAGACGAGAAGGAGGCCTGCCTCGTTTATATGCTCGAAGGCATATACAGGAAGTTGCGCGACCACCGGAGTTGCTACCATCCAGGATTTGCGCCGTTTTTGCCCGTTTGACCTAGGGCATGGCTATGCGGGCCTACCGCCCTAATTACTTTAGAAAAAAATCATGTACAAACGATGACATATTCGGGACTGAAAGATGGCGGTTCAGGCAACGAGAAGATGATTTTGCAGTTTGCACACTTTTCTCACAGTTAGCTTCCTCCATTAGCACTATCCCTTCCCCTAGATGAATAATACCGATGCAAGGGTGTGCAATCTCCAATTTGCGCAATGGAGATTGCTCGCGTAGAGATCTCCACTGCGATTATCTTGGTGGACGTAATCTTCTACATGCCACAGATTTATTGCGCTGTTGACTGTGCTTTCGACCCCCCGGAACCCCGCATTTACAGGGGCCGGTCGGCGAAAGCTATACCTAATAAATCTCCGATTCCTCCTTATTTTAGAATATTTGATATACTAGTTTGCTTTATATGAGATCTAATTAATTAGAAATTGTCTAAAATTAATATATATCGTGCTCGATGTACATTAAGCTGGCGCCGATTGGCTTCGAAACTGCGGGGTTTAACGGATTGATGCACGGGCTCCAGTGTCAGAACAAGTGTGTCTGTGCTCCAAACAGCTTTTCCATGCATAACCGGGATGGGAGCCGATAGGCCTATGCTCATGGTTTTTGGGGGGTATGTGGGGATGATTACAAAGCTAATTAATTGATATGAAGAAAAAACAAAGATGGATCTGTAGCGTTGGAATTTCGAATATGGCCTTACAGTCTTATAGATATGCTTGGAGTGAAAGATACTAGGAGCATTGGGAGTGTTAAGAGTGTAGACGTTACCCGTAATATGACGTGTTCCCGTCCAACCACATATGAGCTCGATATTCCGTACCTGGAATAATGTATAAAAATCTCGACAGGTCACACGTTGAGCATCCTGTTTCTTTTCAGCGCCGCATTTGCTGCACTCGCACTGTTACTGGTTGGGCTTACTCTCATGGGATTACTAAGAAGACGCCAGCTGTAGAGGCCGAGTGTGGGCGCCGGTATTGTGCTCAATTATTTTGCGTCCAGCAGAGGCGTGTGGCCGATCTGTTGAGGCCTAATAACGTATGGATCACCCTGGACACTTGTGGCCAAAACGGCATCAAATTTGCCAACGTGACTTTATACCCAATCTCGCTCAACTTGCCTCATAGTAGACAATATATTAATAATAAGTTCTGCTTTCACGTTATTACAACCTGCAGATAGTCACTTGCTATTGACTCTATGGGAAACAATGCCACTTCCCGACGGACCGGTGCGGCCGACGAGTTTACTGAAAGACTTGACTGGGGATACCGATTATTCCCTCAGTGCTAGTACATAAGTAAAGGATATAATTTCAAAACTTTAACGTTGTTCTCACTTGAATCCTTGACTACAAAGATGTTCTGCAAAGTGTTTTTCTGGGCTTCAAGCTTTGCTCTTGCTGCAGTTGCAGTACCTGCCCCGGGGCCTTGCTCTGGAGCTTGCGGCACACACGATCCTTCTCTCATACGACGTGTCTCTGACGGAACCTACTTTTTGTTTTCAACAAATGGACATGTTGGGGTTGCAAGCGCTCCCTCTATTGCCGGTCCGTGGACTCAACGAGGTGCAGCGTTGCCTGGACCTGTGAAGTTGCCGCAAGGCAACGATATTTGGGTAGGTATTCCTTCTAAACCACTCTGAAGATCTCATTTGACGCAGAATTAGGCTCCCGACGTCTCCCTTGTTGGTAACACATACCATATGTACTATGCTGTCAGTTCATTTGGAAGCCAGAACTCGGCCATCGGCTTGGCGACATCAACTACTTTGGAGCCAGGATCATGGACTGACCATGGCAGCATCGGGCTCAGTTCAACCCCTGGCTCACCTTATAATGCTATCGATCCAAATTTGGTGAAATCTGGAAACAGCTACTATCTCAATGTTGGAAGCTTCTGGGGAGATATATACCAAGCTCAAATGAGCACCGACTTGACAAGACCGACCAACAATCCGCTCAACATGATCTTCAATCCCATCGGATCCCACTCCGTAGAAGGATCCTTCGCCTTCCAGAATGGAAACTATTTTTACATGTTTTGGTCAGCCGGACAGTGCTGTGGTCTGAACACCAATAGGCCTCCACCTGGTGGCGAATACAGTAAGAACCCATTCGCTCCTATTATCTCACGTCTCAAACTATTACAATAGAATTTGTGCAGACTTTCTTTACTCTTCCACAAAACACTAACCCCTCCTACTTTAAACAAGACTGAGTATTGGCTAACATACCGGTTCTACAGTGATCAAAGTCTGTCGTTCGAATGCTGTCACCGGGCCATACGTTAGTACAAGTCTCATAAATCATGCGTCACGTTTTTGGTATGATATGGCCATCAAAAAGCTAATCAAACAGGTTGATCAAAATGGTGTATCGTGCACGGCAGGCGGCGGCACTATTGTTTTACAAAGTCACGACAATATTTACGCTCCAGGTGGGCAAGGTGTCATAAACGACCCAACTCATGGTCCAGTCCTATACTATCATTACAGTACGCGCAGCTCTGACCCAAACTTACGCTCTAACTAACCCGCAACAGTGAATACAAACATTGGTATTGGAGATGGTCAGACTATTTTAGGATGGAATCCTCTTTCTTTCCCAAATGGTTGACCTATTGTAGAATCAGCGAATTCGACTCCCACAACATCAAGAGTGGTTCCGACATCAAATATATCTAGCCCCAGTGGTGCTCCAATGTATGGCCAATGGTATGTCACTCTGTTTCCAAAAGAAGAAACATTATTAACATACTGGGAAGTGGAGGTATCGGATGGACTGGTGCTACGACCTGCGCGCAGGGAAGCTGCCATGTTCTCAACGCGTATTATTCCCAGGTCAGTAACCATTTTCCCCCATGCACTGCAAAACAGAGCTAACATTGTACATAGTGTTACTAAAACCATTCTTTAGCGACTTACTGAGAAGGGTCCTAGTGGGGAGTGTGGTGGGCGCTAAGCGGATCTCGTGTCAGGAAGGACATACAGCGTGTAGCGTAGAGTGAATCCTAGTAGTAGCAGAATTCGGGTATTTGGAAACGTTAAACCGAAGTCCACATCATAGTTGTGAAAGAATACTCGGTAACATTCTGCCGAAAGCCCCGGATTCAACTTCATTTTGTGGGGTCTCCATTTTGTGTGGCTTTACCGTCTACGTCATCTAGTTTAAGTAGGGATTTACCCAGTAAATCGTATGAGAATCTCCGGCCACCGTAATCACTTCTCTTGGCAGTGGTCGACAGGATATCACAGAGCAGAATACAGTATATATAGACATATAATAGAGTCAATTGAATTATCTAAATATCTCACGGTTCTACGTAGCTTTTATAGGTGATCCCTGGGGAGTAGCCGAAACCCTGAGCTTTGGCTTACCCCCACGGCAGGGCTAATTCCTTGGCAAATCCCGGGATTTCCCCGGAATCTCCAACATCTTTGTCGATCCACTTCCGGTGGGTTGACTACCCCTCACCATGTGCTTAAGTTTTATTTAGGGGTCGTGGCAAATACTAATCTCAAAACCATACTATAGTATAGTTATCGTAGACTGTCAAGTATCAGGCGCTCAACTTAGGGCTTATTACCCCTCATTTTGCCTATAAAGGTGGGGGGATCCAGATGGTTATCAATTTAAGGAAATAACCTAAAGAGTGCGCCTACGGATCCCTTTGAGCGACTGTTACTGCCCAGATTATGACAAGGCTCGTTCCTACATCTTTACAACAAAACTTCATCCCAAAATGAAACCAGTAGTGTATCAGTTTTTCGTGGCTCTATTTGCTGCATTTGGCTCGTTTCTCTATGGATACGACCTCGGAGTTATTGCCTCTGTTATTGCGTCCGATTCATTCGCGACCAAGTTTCTTATGGTCGATGGAGCAACGAAGAGTGGAACGACGGTCGCTCTATTTACAGCAGGTAAGTCTATTATATTGTTACAGACTCCAAGTTCTAACTTGACGAGGTGGTTTCTTCGGAGCTTTTGCTGCAGGTTACTGTGACCCACTAGGACGACGAGGGACACTCTCTCTTGGCTCAGCCTTATTTATTGTTGGTGGAGTCTTGCAAACCGCTGCCGAGGCTATTTCAATGCTTTATATTGGCCGTTTGATTGCTGGCTTCGGCATAGGTATCCTCGTTGAGATTGTGCCACAATTCCAGGCAGAGATCTCTCACGCTAGTGTCAGAGGCATTGTTACCTCTCTCCAGCAAACCATGCTTGGTATCGGTGCCCTTTGCGCAACCTGGGTTGGCTATGGTTGCTTCACTCACTGGAAAGATACAGGTATCTCTGCGCAGTGGCGGATCCCGTAAGTCCCCAGTTATGGTTTTATTATTTTTAGCTAATCGCATGCAAGCCTCGCTCTACAACTGGTACCTGCAATTGGTCTCTTGTCCTGCATCTACCTCTTTCCCGAATCTCCTCGCTGGCTCATTGACCACGACCGACTTGAGGAGGGCCTCACAACTCTTGCAAGATTGCATTCAAATGGAGATATTTCTGACCCCTATGTCCAAGCCGAGTATGAGATCATCTTAAGCCAAATCGCTGACGAGCACGATAATGCCGCTAAAACATATGCTGAGCTGTTCAAAAATAAAGCCAACACTCGCCGTATTATCATCGCCTGCGCTTGTCAAGCATCGGCCCAGCTCACCGGCGTGTCAGCAATTCAGTACTTTTCCCCCGCGATATTTGCCCAAATCGGAATCTCTTCTCAGCAAGCACTCCTGTATCAGGGAATCAACTCTATAATCGCCGAAGTTGCCCAGTTCACCTTTTTCTTCCTTATCGACCGCTTCGGACGGCGTCCGCTACAGATAGGGGGTAATTTGGCTTGCGCAGTGGCTTTTATCATTGGGGCAGCACTCCTCGCCGTCTACCCTCCAGACACCGTGAATACCGCGGCACATTGGGCCTTCATAGTCGCATCTACCTGGGTCTTTAATTTCTGCTTCTGCGCATCGGGAACGATGTCATGGATCATTCCTGCTGAGATTTTTAACACTGCTACCCGTGTCAAGGGCATCTCCCTCGCTACTATGGTCTCTTTTGCTTTCAATACCTTAATCGGCCAAATAACACCAATTGCACTGGCAAATATTGGGTGGAAGTTTTATATTGTGTTCATCATCTTTGATGTCACGAACGCGCTATTTTTCTACCTCTTTCTGCCAGAAACAAAAGGTGTAACATTGGAAGCAATGGATGATTTGTTTACAAATAGTCCGTTATTGGTTGTTGGGAGTAAGTGGCAACCAAGTCTGGAGGTGGATGTAGATCGATTGGCAGAGAAAAAGGATGGGACTATGGTGGAGATTGAGAATGCTGATGTAAAAGCTGTTCCTGTTAAGGTAGAGGTGTGAGACGGCTATATGGAGGAAACTTGCATTTCACCCCATTGTTAAGAGCGTCAAAATCCCTACTTTCCCAGGTATTCAGAACCGTAGCTCTACATAGCCTCATGCAACTTTTTTTTTGGGATTCATAGAGTGAAAGCTTACACAAACCCCGCATTTTCGCCAACCTGTAGTCTCCAAGTCCGCTGAATGCTAGCGATTTGGTAAAATTGCTCTGCATTTAGGGGCTATGCGACTAGATATGGAATCTTTTCAATCAGATACTTCGCTTCTAGATTTTTAAACTCTGTAATTTTATCTTTGATACGTACACTCTTCATCTGGTTCAGTCTAAAATTAAGAATCCGAAAATATGAATTGTCGTCACAACTTGCTTTGGTTGCTTAGCCTTTGATTCAAGCTGTGTCTCTGAACACATCTATCGAAATGGAAGCTCATGGCACATTCCTCCAACTCTTCGAAGCTCATCCCTTCAAATAGTCTCGCAAACTCGAGAGACAGCGACTGGGCAACAAATGTCTGCAGAACTGCACGTTGAACATGATTAACAGTTGACCAAGGTGTAGGGTATGTCGCCTTTGCCGTTTTAGATATATTGTCGATCCAATTCACTAACGGGGTTAAAATCTCTTCCAAATCCTTTGATGGATATTTTCCCCACGCGTCTAACTGAAGATTCCTCTTCTTTTCGACAAATGGTTGGACGGTCATATTCCATAAACTACTAGGCGATGTATGTATCATGCCCTGGAAGCCTATATCCTTATATAGCCAAATTGTCCAGTGGACCTTGTATTTCTCGTAAATCTGGAGCTGCTTCGCAAGTAGATTGTATCGCTGTTCGTTTATTTTTCCCGCATCTGGTTCCCTAGTAGGATCTGCATAGACCGGACCGAATTCACCATTCCAGACTATAGCGTTGTTCTTGGTCTGGAATTCCATCTTTCGAGTGAACTGCCGCTCCAGCTGATCGACCTGCTCCAAAGTTCCCTTAAATGGATCCCCAAGTGGAAAACCCATTCTTGAGTAGTCATGAATAGAATAAACACAGTTTGGTAGAACGCGATCAAAGCCCTTCCATTCCATTGCAAAGGTATTACCATCCAAAAATAGGATGTGCTTCTGATCGACTTCGCGGATGCTCTTTTCTAGGCGATTGTAAAATTCAGGAAGTCGAATATGCTTGGGATCACATGGCTCATTTATAGGGTTATACCCAGCCACCCACGTATTATCTTTGTATCTTGCAGCAATTTGGTTCCATAGCCAAACGGTGCGGTCCTGATGGCCCTTGTAATCCCAAAACGCAGCGTAGTTTGAGATGTTATCTGAGTGCCAATCTTGGCTTTGCCCGCCTGGTAGCGCATGCATATCTAAGATTGTGTAGAGACCTTCCTGAGCACACTGAGAATCGTTAGCAATAGGTCTATCGTTGACGACAATGTACTGACCAGCCTTAAAACGCGGTCCAAATGCTTGAATCCGCTCTCCTTAAGCACCCGTGGGTTCATGTCATCCTCAAAGTGTCTATAGTTGAATGCAATTCGGACGCAATTGAGTCCTAAAGTTGCAAGGAACCTGGCGTCTGCAGCTGTGAAAAAGTATTCGAGAAATTTGTCAAAGAAAAAGTCGGCTTTCTCATGGCCTAGAACGTCCTGCATTGCCTCTCGATGCTGGCATTCATGACCGGGAAATCCTGTGATAAAATTCTCCAAGTTCATCCAGCCACCAAGGCCGGCACCGCGAAGAATGACTGGTATGCCATCTTCGTCGACAATTGTGTTTCCATTAACTCGAAGAAATCCTGTAGACATTGTGTGAAACTTTGTTTGTCACTAAGCTAAGAATGTTGATGTTCTAGGAATGGGAATTCAATGGCTTCGATATGACAATGCAGACCTGGCTCTTTTAAAGACAGTTGTCTCGGGCACAGTAATAATCGTTTAGCGCGGCTCTGCTTCATGATAGAATCACCGGCGCTAGCTAGAGGGGTTAAAAGATACATCGTTTTTGTAGCTTTATCCCAGACTGTGGACTCGGAGTATATAACCGGGTAAATAATGCGTGGGACAACTTCGCAGCCCCTCAAGCAAGTCGATTCGGAGTATATGGTCGGGTAAATTAGGTGTGGGTAAACTTCTCAGCCCCTCAAGCATGTCAACTCGGAATATATAATCGGGTAAATAAGTTATGGGTAAACTTTGCAGACCCTCTTAAGCATCTCCATGAGCTATCAACTAATGTGGGTGCGTAGATTTTCTGTTAATTTGTTATCGCACCGTATCGCACATCATACAGAATCCGAGGGCCATAAGCGCAAAATAACCACACAGCTATGTGAATAATATTCGTGATTATAGTTATATTTTGAATTAGAAAACACGTGTGTAGCCCCTAAGAACATTCTCTATTCTTAAACTACATAGTGTAATATTTCCTCTGGTGATTTTTGCTACCCTTTAGACACACTTTAGATCTAACTTTGTTTTGTCTATATTTGTGCAGGTAAACGTCGCATTTTTGCCACTCAATTCGTTTACATTAATATTATGTGCTGCTATATTTCTACACACCTATAAAGCATCGGTTAAAAACTTGCGAATACGAGGATCAACACGATCTATTGAAATGGCTTACCTGAGGATTGCTGCAAACAAGATATCCTGCTACAGGGTCGTATTTCTTTGACATAACACCGATGAAGTCGTTGAAAACAACATCCTTGACTACAACCTCGGACTAAGTATAATATATTAGAATATACATCATACTTTCACAACTTTGTAGAATACTCACTGGATACAGAGCACATAGTGTTGCGTTTGACGTGGCGTAACACTGTGTGAGTGCGATGACCTCTGAAGATATTGTTAGATTTTGACTTCGCCACTCATGGTTCCGTTAGTGGGATTACAACTACTCACGGTCATTATTGCTGTTTGTATACGTCTCGTACGTGATATTTTGGACACGGCCTGCTCCCCCACCGATGCTGGATCCAACAGTTCCGGGTGCCACGCCAGGCCAAATCTTAATCCTGGCTCCATCGGTTGAGTTGCTCATTGAGATGTTGTAAACATGGATATTCTCAACGATGTCAAACTGTCCTTGGTACTGGCCAAGACTTCCGACCGAGATTCCGTGGGATCCTGTGCATCTGAGGTTCTGCACGATAATATCCGTAGAATTTGGCTTAAACGACACACAATCTTTACAGTTAGCCAAAATTCCCCAAGGGAGCAACTTTGACTATACCATCGGTGTTATGAATAACAGAATTTTGAATCACAATGTTTGAGCTTCGATATGTATCCCATCCGTCAGAATTCTGAAATGGTCATATATAAGTGTTATTCAACTCAATTGGACATAGTACATACCTTTACAGCAATACTAGCATTTTTGCTAATCGCGCTTAGATTCATATCGGAAATGATGATATCTGACGAGTTTGAAATAAAATTAAACCAGTTAGGTGGGTTAATCATATTGAGGCCTGAAATTGTTGCTCCGTGCAACCCATCAGTCCCAAAGAGAATGGGGCGAGCAACAGAGCTGTTAGTGGCCCACGCTGACCACCAAGTGTCCGCCAGCCCTATCGGTCAAGTTAACTTGGATCTATAAAAATCGGAAGAGAATATTACCATCAATAGAACCTATACCTAAGCCGTAAATATTTACATCCCGCCCACCAAAACGCCAGAACAGACTAGCACTTTGGAAGGAGTACTGAAAAGCATGTGCCTGCCAATAGGTAAGGTCGTCTTTAAATTTAATATTTCCCAGGATGGCGAAGTCAATATTGGCAAGGAATGACAGGTCCAAAACTGTAGCAATCGTATAGTTCCTGCCTGCTGGAAAGTACACCGTGCCGCCATGGTTACATTTCCGAGCAGCGGCGAGAATAGAAGGTCCCGCGTCAGCAGTGCTGGCTGAAACTATGCAGACCCGTTTTGGATTTCTAGGGGGTGAGTGTGGGAATGGCCTTGAAGGTTGTTTTGGGTGGCATTTGACGGACGGGCGATTTGGTCCAGGAGATGCCAAGGCTGTAACGGCCACGAAGGCGAGAAGAGCTGTATGAAAGATACGCATTTTCCGTCTAGTTGATTTATAAACCAAGCAACAAAATGGTGTGAAGATAGATAATTCTATGAAACAACAAAGCTGAAATATTACGAGCTATATATATACACCTCTAGAACATGAGGTGGTAAACTAAACGCTGTTCGAGGCACAGTGATTGTGTTGGACATCAACACCCCGACCCTTCTTGCCGAGCGGAAAATTGAAGCACGCCATGAGCAAAGAGAGAAGTATTATCTCCTCACAAAATCTGCCTATATGGCGTATCATAAAAGTTCAAGTAGCAAGTGGTCCATATAGGCAAAAACATTACATTTCGGAAATCTGTTAAATAGTTATTCCGTTGCTGGGAAATGAAGATAATTCCCAGGCCAACGACAAATAATCCTATGATAGATTCTAGCTCGAATGTTTTATGCCGCGGCTTTTTTATTCGCGGTCCATTGATTGGAAGGAACCTCTCTCTCGGTAAGTGACCTGACAAGGGGTGAATTACCCGCGGCTGATATTGGCATGATCAATAAAACATTCTTTGAGAAGGAAAGCGATCTAACCTTAATTCACTAACTAGCTCCCATCAGAAAGGGCTAGAACGTATGGCTAAATGGGGATATCGGTTTGTAGATAGCCGATGTGGGGAATTTAATGGGGAAATAATGGGGTCGGACGCCCCGCCCCACACATTACATGCCGTCTTTACGCCCCAGTGGTCGTTGCCAACGACACCAGAAAGTGAAGTGTACTTTTGTTAATCACCATGCACTTGCACATCGGTGGAGAATTGTAACCCATGGAGGTGCTTACATTCCACCAATATAGCGCACCAGAGTATAAGATCTATAGAAGTCCTAGGGTTTCTCAAACATCGAAACGCTCAAGTCTTTGGCCACACTTCATTTATCTCGATTCAACTCTCACAACTTGACGAAATGGTTACTAGCAAACGAGTCTACAACTGGTAGGAAAGTCAAATATACAAGGTCTTCAAATGTTCACTAATCGCAACTGCGTTTAGGTATATTGCCATGGTGGCAGCCGGTTGCATGGTACTTACTGGGTATGACGCATCTGTTTTCAATGCATTGCAGAACAGCTCGCACTGGGTAGAATGGTTTGATAAACCGGTTTGGCCCCGTAATTCCTGCTTACCCTTTATACATCTAATCGATCTAAATAGAGTACCCAGCTTGTTGGTCTCATCAACTCGGCTTATGGTATAGGTGCTATTGTCAGTGGTTGGGCATTTGCTGGGCCTACAGTATGTCCTGCATCTATGGAAATTCGCATCGTCAAAGCTGACTTGTGTAGGCGGATTATCTTGGACGACGTTGGGGAATGGCAATTGGATGTTTTGTTGTTATGGTTGCAACATTCTTCCAATGCTTTGCTCCGTATCACAACACTGGCGTGTTCATAGTTGGTCGAGTTCTCATTGGGATAGGACAAGGGTTTGCTTCAAGTAAGATATTTTCTTATATATTTTTCCCGCCTATTAAATGGTTCTTAATACATGGCAGCTGCTGGTCCTATCTACATCGGAGAGGTCACTCCACCTGAAATTCGCGGCAAAGTTATGGCATTTTGGCAGCTTTTCTACTCAGTCGGATCATTCCTTGCGTATTGGGTTAACTATGCTGCTGCCAAGCATCGAACTACCCTAGGACAATGGGACTGGAAGATTGTCGTCATCTTCCAGTTACTCTTGCCCATTATTATCGTTGCCCAGCTCCCTTTTATGCCCGAGTCCCCTCGGTGGTACATTCAAAAATCTAATTCGATCGAGAAGGCACGAGCCTCGCTTCAAAAAGTTCGAGACACGGAGCAGGAAGTCGAGGACGAACTATTGCAGATTCGAGAAGCAGTTGAGTTTGAGAAGGAGGCTCTTGCGAGCGGCAAGAGAGCATATTTGTCCTTGTGGCAGGATGTATCTGTTCGAAAACGCCTCGGCCATGTTTTTGTTTTAAATATGGGCCAACAACTTACCGGTCAAGGCTCACTTAACAGTTACTCTTCGGCTATTTATCAGAAAATTTGGGATAGTGCAGACAAGATCAACCTTATCAACGCGCTCAACGCAACTTTTGGGATTATATTTACCCTCAACGCTGCTTGGACGGTTGATCGCTTTGGCCGAAAGTTCCTCTTTATTGTAGGGGCTCTCGGTATGGCCATGTGCATGTTCCTCGTCGCCATTGTTGGGCTAGAGACACCGAATGTAAATGGGACGAAAACTGAACCGGTTGGAATTGCAATCGTTTTCCTCCTTTTCTTGTTCATATTCTTCTACAAGCCGTCTTGGGGAGCTACGACTTGGATTTACACATCTGAAGTGTTTCCTATGAATGTCCGTGCCCAAGCTGTCGGAATGGCTTCTCAACTGCAGAATGTGTCAGGGACTATATTCCAACAGTTCTTCCCGACCTTCTACAAGAACTGTGGATTAAAGTCTTTCTTCTTTTTTATGACAGCTGATCTTCTTCTCGCGGTGTATGTCTGGTTCCTGATTCCAGAAACGAAACAGAGATCTCTTGAGGAAATGGACGTCTTGTTTGGCGGCGCCAACCACATTGAGCAAGGCGCTGAAATGATGTTAGTCAAGGACCCTCACCATGCAAAACTAGAACATGGCATTTCTCTGGCTCCGAACGTTCAGTGCGGTAACGAGTCTCCATTGAAGGCTGAGATGGTCCGTGAGAATAGCAATTAGGTTTAGACACGGCTATGCCTTAGTTGAATAGTGATATTTATTACTTACTCCTCCGATGGCTCATGTATGCACACCCACTTCTCTTGGACGTGGCGATTCATAACTGTTTCGAATGGCGGACGTATTTAATTCGGACTCTAAACATTTTTAGTGGGGGGTAGAATTACGTTGGGAAGAGTCTGGATTGTCGATATTTGTTTTTTCGGTACCGTTGGTGATGGACATATTTGTAAATACCTGGTAGGGCTTATCCTCAGCGACTGTCGAAGGAGGGCATCAATCCAAATACCAGTGAATCTTAACATCCGAGGAAGTGCCAGAGAGATAGACGATTGAAAAAGTTTAATCGACCGCTAGGACCCTTTGCAAGGGCCACTAAGTTATGCTACAGTCGTCGAGACTGTCCTTTTCTACGTTGGCTGTTGCGACACAATCACGATAGGGTTCAAATAAACTTAGTGGGGTTCAAAGCATCTTTCTACCATGGGTTAATTATTGCGGCTTTCGAAGAGTACGTTTTGGGTGGTGTTTGGCGTTCCGGATTAATGTAATGTTTTCTGGGGCGCATGCCATTCCATGAAAGCGCGGGGAAGAGGGGTAATAGAGCAACTAGCGCACTTTTGGCGTTTTGTACCGAAGAGATTAGCCGATTCCTACAAACACTAAAGACTTGGGCATCTTCGCCTTTAAATTTCCGCTATCTACCGAAAAAAAAGTATTTCTACTATCTGAAACTTTGCTCTCATCTACCATCCATTACGTGTATGCACAATTATCCATGGATAATTCCTCTCCAGTAGACAATGCAACAACGGAGAGTGGATATGGCCAGGACGATACTGGAAGCACCGCTCATGTGGCGGATGAATTTGAGTGTTTAATTCCTGTCACTTCAGATAAAGCTTCCAAGCGAAAGCGGCTGAGCCGTGCGTGTGATCGTTGTAGAATCCACAAAGTAAAGGTGAGTACTCTTCCATATCTCAACGGCTTGGCAATCAGCATTTTCCCGTATTAGCCGTTCTTCGTCTCTCCCCAATTTTTACCATAAACTAACCTTTGAAGTGTGATCTCCGACGGCCAACCTGCGCCAATTGTGAAATCCGATTTTTGGATTGTGAATTCTTTTTGCCCTCCCAAAAACGCGGGCGAAAGAAAAGGGGACAAGCCTCCCTCGTCGAAGGCTCTCATATTCCGAATAGTCAACCCCGTCCTCCGTCCTCCGCAGTCAGCTCCCCTGTTAGCTTTGCAGCGTCTTCTGGGGCTGGCAATGTGAGAACACCACGGTACGTTGCTGAGGATATTGGGCCGATATCTATCCATCAGTACGGTCCGCCAATAAGTCAGACTACATACGCAACCTTACCAGCATCCACCGAAGGCGGCTTATCTCGTGGTTCACAGATCGAGGCCATAATTCTCAACTTGGATAATGCCATCAATGAAATTGATCCCTCTCAGAGTCTAACATCATTACTTATGGACTGCATTGATGCCTTTTTTGACAACCTCTACCCTCTCATGCCAATCATCCATAGACCGGATATAGATACTGCAATATCTCAGATTGACAGCGAACTAATGCAATTGGAAGTTTCTCTATTAGCCATACTGACTAGTTTGTGCGCTGTGGCGATAGCAGTCCTCCCTAAAAATGTTTTTCCAGTTAAGGCGGTACTTGCAATTTGCTTCTACGATGCCTCAAGGGCGGCTTTAAATGCCTATCTCACCGAAGATCTCGAAAACCCTACTTCAAAGTCCATTGCCATTAGATATCTCCACGCAGAATATCATCACACCACTGGAAAACTGCGCTCATCTTGGCATAGCCTAGGAGACGCCATCCGTATATGTCAAGGAATGCGATTACACGATAAATCCTCATACGACCACATGAGCGACGTGGAAAGTGAGTTTTGCCGGCGTATCTTCTTGTTGCTGTTTGTTGGAGACAAGTCTTCCAGCATACTCAGCAATCATCCTGTTGTCATAGGCAAATTCGCCTTGAATGGAGGTATCACGGTGCCTTACCCACACAGTCTTGGAGAAGTAGATAGTGTTGCTTGCTCAGAGCTCGATCACGACGACCTAGATATGCTAACTGGCTTCAATCTCAACTATAAATTGTGGAGTTCCGTGTATGCTCTACTATTGGAAATTGAGTCGCTACGAGAACGCTTCCTTTCCCGCCCTGGCTTCGAATCGTCTCAGCGGTATGCTACACTGGCGGATGTGTCCCAGCTTACTGAGCGGTACCTTGACTTTCAAACCTCGTTGGATGCTCTACCAAGCGGTCTTCAAGCCCATCCGACATTTTTCATTTCCACATCGAGCTTCGGTTTTCAGGAGAACGTTAATACAAGTCGGGGATTAAAGGCTCTCGCTATTCAAAGAGCAAATTTGCAAATCAGCTTTCAATGCTTGCGAATGGTCGTGTTACATGCAATGCCAGCGCTCGCAGACTCTATGAGTCAGTTATGGTCCAAAAGTAACCGAGACTCGGCCTTGTCAATGAAGATTGATCCTGCAGTATTCGAATCCGCCAAAGAAATTCAACTGAGAATTGGCGAATCCCCCGCACTGCTCCTACAAAAAATAAATGTCGCAGAGAGCATGCCACACATAGTATGCAGTTGTGAACTGGATGATTTACGTATAAATGGAGAGGCTTGTGTAGCAAAGATACGCCTTGTAGGCGCAATTATGCTGGAGCTGATCGATAATAACCCAAGTTCACCGCTTGTGGCAACAGCACGGAAGTTTCGCGATTCGTATCCGCGCATCTTAGCGCATTTAGATTCTAGGACTTCGGATTCTGTATACCAGGGCAAAGTAGCAAATTAACAGACTGGTGGGGGAAAGTAGAGCAGAGCAGGTTGCGGTGGAGATGGTAGTGGGGTAAGCTTGGCCGGCAGTGGTGATGCGATGTTTTGGCGCAGGCAAGCTTGGGGTCATCGGGCTTGGCAACACCATTGAGTGATGCCCGTTCTGACTCAGAGAGAGCGAGAAACAGGGAGAGGAAATGCTACAGGATAGTATACAGAGCGGATCGATAGCAGTATTATCAACAATTGTAGTTGTTGGAGTTGGAGACACGAGTTCTCAGCGACGGAGATGCGGGCTGGTGAGTGAACGCCGCCCTCACGATTTTGATGTTCTCGCGATGATCCGGTTGTCCTCCTTGGTTACATTATGGGGCTTAGTACCCGTGGTAAATGTGTTATGTGGCGGGGAAATAAGGTGGCATACTTGTTGTCGTTAAGGAAGGCAAACTGTGGCCCTATGCATTCGGGATAAAGCGGGCAAAATTCTTATCAGATGGCTAGCCGGACCTACAGGCAAGGATCATGTGGGGCTGTTTGGTGTGGGTACTGTGTATTAGGTAAAATTGAGTCTTTGATGGATGTCAATCTAATCTTATCAGATCATCATCGAAGCTGGTTGGCTAATCCCTCAAGACTACGCCGCGACCATATTTTTAGATTAAAAACCTTTCTATGTGCTTCTTCCTCAACTCCGCCAGGATCCCTTTGCTAGCCAATATTCAATAGGTGGTGTCCGGTACCGGAAAGTTTTTTTTTAGCCGTGGCTGTCACTGTTGTTTATCTGATCCCACTAGGGAATGCCCATCTTTGAGCTACTTAGGCTTGCTATTAACGAGTGGACATGGGTTCCGGGAAGGCAGGTCTGTAAGATTTTCGTTTCTCGTCGTTACATTGCGGCAATCATCGCGATGGTGCTTCAAGCATCCTAAGGTAGATCGGCTTCCTTGGCGGATATACACATGTTTGTCCACCATTGGTCCTACAGTATTTCTCCTTGTCATGGTTTCCTATGAATGTAGGGGGGCTCTGTTTTCAATAGCGGGGCGCCGAGGTCTCAACCTTGCTGCTGTTTATTACTTTCCTATCTAGTATGGTGAAGATTTTATGTTTGTTCTTGGCAGTTTCTATTTCCATGTGGACACTGGTGGCTCTGGTCAGCATGAAATCCCATCGTATACGTCCGGACTTCTGTATGTATACTCTATAATGCCCTTCCAGAACATATCGGCTCCAGATTTTCTCCAGATTTTGTCTTAGCCCTTGAAAACGTTGTTCGATTCTGCAAGATGAAGATCTTTCTCCTACTTCTCGGTGCACTATTCTCCTACGGTGTGGCAGGGGACGATCTGAGCCCCTCAGGTACTCTCTGTGTCGATGGCATCCTGACTGCCGTCACTTTGTTCACATTTGCCGATGCCTCATCATACTATGTAGATATTTGCGCTGGGACCTTAACAAGCCTCTCAGTATGGGCTGCCGCAAAAAAATACTGTACGCCCCGTGGGATTGAAGCTGGGAGCCGCTCGTTAAGCAACAATTGCCTCCAATATGGCGGGATGGAACTTACCTCATACGCCGACACAGAGGGGAACCTCACGGATGAGTATATGAAAAACCTGAAAGTAGTTGAATACGAAGATATTACTGAACCAAAAGTTTGGAACGAGACTATACTCATCTCCGAACCTCTGTTGGAGACTTCAAAAAGGACTATCGTATGTTCCCGTGATCTGCATCTATTCCCGCAAGGTTATTAATCATGTATAGTCTGCCTTCAACAATCAATATGCTATCCACACAAGATATGGGTATGTCGACCATTCTAGGTAACGGGTTTTAGAACTGACTTTAACGCAGTTGGTCCGCGTATGGATCCTGGGGCTTCCTCCTCCTCCTGGGAATGGCCAACCGCCTTATATCATTTCTCGTGGAATCTCGGACAGGACGAAAGACACGCGATACCGAGAGCATCACACGTCCGAATTCATCTGTAACCCCCCGTTCCAAACTTACCTCGTTCGTGGCCGATAAGTACCACTGGCTCAGGGCCAACTTGGTCATTCCTGCGGCCTTTAACTCATACCACCGACGACTCTTTTGGCAATGCACGATTCCGACACGGCTGGAAGTTGTAATAGTTATAGCATACTATGTTATCAGTTTCATCCTATGTGCTGTCTCATATGAAATATTTACTCCAAATCTGTAGTAAGTTTACCCGTCGTTTGGAGATGAGCAATCACTGACTCATTTTCAGCTACTCTTACTCCGGGCAGCTTCAGCGTTATATCGCAGATCGTACTGGAACAATATCTTATGCAAATCTCCCTGTACTATGGATGTTCTCCGGGCGAAACAACGTCTTCCTCTGGGCAACCGGTTGGAGTTTCTCGACATTCAACATATTTCACCGACATATTGCGAGGATTGCAACGATGCAGGCAATTGTCCACTCTGTTGCGTATTCGATTCTCCAAGCTAATTGTATGCTATTAATTCATCGTTTAATACGGCAGCGCTGATGATATTTTAAGTTGGGTTACTTCAAGAGTCGTGGACAGAGGAGTATTGGTTCATGGGTGGAATGGCGAGTTGATCCTGATTCATTGATCGGGGGAGCGAGGCTAATAAAAGAATAGGCCACGGTGACAATGAGTCTCCTACTAGCTTTCTCCTCGATATTCATACGCCAAATGTGCTACGAAGTCTTCCTTATCATCCACATATGTCTCTCTGTCGCCACAATAGTGGGGTTATTTTAGTAGGAAGACCATCTCGATGAGATGCACCATGCTGACAGTTCCCAGCCATACCAAAATTTTCAACGGGGCTTACGATGGTTACTTATGGCCTTTGGTAGCGATATGGGTGCTTGACCGGCTTCTCAGGATCATCCGACAAGTATACTGCAATGTCCATGTCAATCGATCTATGGATATCCTCCAAACCATGTCCACAGCGACATATAGCAAAGAGGCCGATTTGATTAGACTCGATGTCGTTCCAGGCTCGGAGAGTCTCAAGCCGAAACCAAATCAGCATTACTTCCTTTACCAACCACTAAAGTGGAGAGGATGGGAAAATCATCCATTCACTCTAGCTGGCTGGGAAAAAATCGAAGACGATGGACCAATTATTTCAAATACGAAATCCTCGCCAACGACTGAAACAACTACTAATGACAACGTTTCCCTAGAAAGCGCATCGATAGATTCCCCCTCCAACTCTAGATCCGAGTTAACTAATTCCGCCCAACTACAACTTCAAGGCCGCTACAAATTCCTCTTTTATGTCCGCCCCTCCACAGGCTGGACCAAACGCCTCCGTGACGATTGTATCAAACACGCCTCCGGGCCACTCAAAACTCACATACTCCTAGAAGGTCCCTACGGCGAGACCACGCCCTTGCATCACTTTGAGAACATTGTCCTTCTCGCCGGTGGAACGGGTATTGCTGGTGTTTTGCCGTATCTCAAAGAGCATATTGCCCGTTTAGCACAAGGCACAACGGTTACGAATAGCATCACTCTCGTCTGGGCTGCTAAGCAAGCGGTTATTCTCCATGACTTGGCGGCTAGGGAGTTAGCAACGGCGTTAAAACGAGAGGATATTAAAGCCTCATTCCATGCTACCTCGAATCGCAAGTTTGGTCGTGTGGATAGGAACATGAATGACACAGTTAAGAATGCAGAGGATGATTTGGCAGTGGAGCTGGATGTTATTTACAGTAGACCGGATGTCAGAGGCAAGGTGCTAGAAGTCGTTCAGGAGGTTAGGGAGGCAGGGAGTCAAGGCGGACGCATCGCGGTGCTTGTTTGTGGTCCAGCTGGGATGGCGGATGAAGCAAGGGGTGCGGTGCATGTGGCGTTAAAGAGCGGGATGAGGGGGGTAGAGTATATCGAGGAATCTTTTGGGTGGTGAGGGAAAAATAAATTTCTAGGCTAGTGGTAGCACAGTACTTGCTCGCCATCGCTTCACCCCAATATCATGCTTGAGGCCTCTACCAACACCTGCTCGCCGACAATGTGTTGAAAAGTAGCTTATCACACTCTGCCTAATGAGTTGGTCCATTGGGGATTCTCAATTCTCAGATCCCAAGCTTAGTATCATCAACCCAATGACGGCCCCCTGCGCAACGGTAACCACCACTCTGCTTAATCCACCGAAAACCCACTGGACAAATGCCCATATTGCTCAATTTTTCCTGTGCCTTTGCTTCCTGTCTTTTTCTCTCCTCCTCGGCCTTTCGCCTCCTCTCGGACTCTTTCTCAATCTTTTCCCGCTCTGCTCTGGCTTCTAATTCTTTGATTCTAGCCTCTTCGCGCTTGCGCAGCAATTCCAACGCTTCATGTTCGTTCTTGATTTGAACCGCTTGAAGAGATTTAGCTTTGGCAGCCAACATTTTCTCCACTTCTTCTGCGGCTTTTACGAGTTGTTGCTGATTACGAATCATCTCCTCTTGGCATTCGGCATAAAGTTCGGCGGCTTTTTTGTCGGCCTGGAGCTGCATCCATATGGTATCAGAGACACCAGCATCGCGCATTTCCTCCACGTCATCAGGCGCAGTTTTGTGACTTTCCTGTGCCGCCTCATCCTGTAGAGGCTCTAGGGAATGTCTAAATGCGGTATCGGACTTTGGCTGCAAAGCGACTTGGCAGGCAAGTGAGGACTGCGCTTGGCTAGGGAGAACTGACTGGAATGCCGGCAACGCTTGGTTTCTCGCTCGCCTTGCGACCAGCATAGTTTCGATACATGTTGTGGCCACTTCCTCGGAGAGAACGAGCTGTCCACCGTTTGTGTTGTTTTGGTAGACAGCCCTCACCATAGACTTGGCCAATGTCTTAACATCTCTTGCATTGCCCCAGCCTGGGAGTTCTGAGAGCTCGTAGAAAAGATTGTGAAATTTCTGGTTGTTCAATGCCGGGGTGAGGATTTTGCTATTTTCGAGGTTGGAGCTCAATAATTGTAGACAGTACTCCGGGTTCAGCGATGGGAAAGTGATCTCATCATCGAACCGGCTGCTCAATCCTTCGTTCACACCCAGGAGGTTGTTCATATCATTATTGTAACCTGCTAGAATGATGACCAGCTTACCCGCAAATTTTGGCTTCGTCATTGTGTCGACTAGTTCGTTGACTGCCTCTTGAGCAAACATGCCTTCTCCGAGACGATAAGCTTCATCCACAAACAAAACTTTACCTAGACCACGCTCGAGCTGCTTTATGGTCTTAGGTCCTGTCTGACCGACGTAGGACCCGATGAGATCAGTTGCTGAGAGTTCAACGACTTCAACGTGGGACAAGAAGCCGAGGTCGTAGTACACTTGACCAAACTTCCGAGCTGTAGTCGTCTTTCCAGTCCCTAGTAGCAATGTCAGAGTACGAAATTTAGCTGTACACTAGAGTCTAGTTGATCTCTTACCTGGCGGACCCTTGAATACGAAGTTCATAGGGATTTGACCTTTCGGATCAAGACCCTGAGCACGCATTCCTTTCGCGACTTTTAGATATCCATCGAGTTTTTTAATAATGTATTCACATCCGATGACATCCTTGAATAACTGCTTAAGATTTGTCTCAGCGCTTGAAGCTCGATCAAAGTCTGGATCAAAATCTTGCGCCTCAAATAGGAAGTCGATGGATCTTTCTGCGGCGGGGAACTTAGACTGTCGGGCCTGGTAGTTGCTCTTGGCCTTCGATATGAGATTTTCGACATCCCCACCATTGCCAAAATTCAGTCCGTTGCGAGCTCGGCTCAAGGAGTCAATCGCCACAGATGTAGCTCTGTCGGTTGCCCCAAGGCCTTGATTTTTCAACTTTAACAAAAGTATTTCTTGTAGCTCTGCATCACTGAAGTCTTCAAAACGAAAGGCTCCGGATAGTTGAAAGCGTCGAGTGAGGCCGGGGTTGACATTCTGGAACATCTCAATCATCTGATCCTCGTATCCGAGCAGCAGCACGCAACGGTCCTCCCCAGGCACGCTTTGAATCTCTGCGACAATTGTATCTATGACGGCGGTTTTGTACACATCCATAGCGTTTGGACCTCCTCCACCTCCGGATCCTGAGTATAACATATAAGCTTCGTCGATGATGAGAACCTTGCCGACCGTGGTGGCAAGAATTGCCTTAGTATTAGCCTCAGATTGCCCAATGACACTGCCAATAAAATCTGCTGGGTTCTTCGTGATAACTAGATTCATGTTAGGTACGAGTAGCATAAGAATTTTGTTGAAATTATTACCTTCTCCGTTGCTTAGAAGCCCAATGTCTGCAAGTATTCGACCATAAAGCTTAGCCACCGTGGTCTTGCCTGTGCCGGGAGAGCCAAGGAAAATGCGGTTCAGAGACACTTCGATTAACGGCTTCTCTTGAATCTCTCGGTCATAGTTTGTCTTGATCAGATCAATCATGAACCTGACAGAGTTTTTCACTGACTTCAATCCCGTCAGTTCCTGAAGCTTTTCCCATGCTTCGCACCTGAGGATAGCCTTGGATGGATCAGGACCAATGAGATCCTCTTTGCTGATGAAATTGTCATCTGGACTAAGCCCATCTCGACGTTCCTTTGTCAACCTGTCCGACTGGCGCTCACGGATGCGGGCAAAGAGATTTTCCAGCGCGCGAGCATTCCCAAAGCCATCTCGTCCCCTGCCGCGCCCCAAACGGCGCACAGCAATTCGCATATAGAGCCCGTCCACACCATCTTCAACATCCATGGGCGTGCTGTAGAATTTTACCATTTGATACTGAAGCATGCTCAAGAGTTCTGAATCCTTGTAGTCCTCAAAGTTGAGAGTGTATTGAATGCGGCTCGAAAAGCCGGAGTTGTGCTCGAAAAACTTTTCCATTTGTTTCCGGTAGCCAGCAAAAACGAAGACAACTTTCCCAACCAGGTTCTCGATTTCGGCGAGAAGGAAATCAAGGACTACTTTTCCTCCATAGTTGTGACCCTCAGCTAGCTGGTATGCCTCGTCAATGAAGTAGATCCCGCCTTCTGCATTTTCAAGGGTCTTGAGATGATCCTTCACTTCAGTGACCCCACCATGAGTAAGGCGCGAGCCAGTTGTCTCGACAAAGCCGTCTCCAGAAAGTACTTGAAGGGATGTCAAGACCTTTGCGTAGTGTCTGGCGATAGTCGTTTTGCCTAGAAGGAGTCAGTTGAGGATATCCTTGGAACAGCGCAGCGGAGAGATTTGACCTGTGCCTGGATTGCCAAGTAATACCAGTCCTAAGCGCTCGTTCTTCAAATCTGTGCCTTGTCGGACGGAAGTATCGACCTTGGATTTGATTCGAAGAATTTGAGACTTGACCTCTTCAAGACCTATCATTTCCATGATCTTATCGATAGCTGGATTGCTCGCATTTTCCTGGTCTTTCTGGCGTTGCCATTCGGTCTTCGATGCGGACACATTATGAACCAAGCATGTTTTTATATGATCCTGTAATATCTTTTTCCTGCTGGGGCCCAATGTAGATGTTACTTGATTACCTAAAGTACTACTGGGTGCTGGTTGGGCTGAGCTCTCGTCGGATTCTGAACGGGTGGTAGATAATCGAGGTACCGATGATTCATTCATTGCCCTGTTTGAGAGTGCTTTCGCGGCAACAAGGTCCTTTTTCTTCTGAGCAAGGACAATTTTATGTTCATCGTCGAGACGCTTGTCCTTCATACTTTGAGTGATCTCGTCAATATCTTCTTGTATCTTGGCGACTTCTCTGAGATGTTTTTGGGTTTTGGCGTCTCTCTGCTGTTGGTCTTCGGCTGCTTTTCGTGCACTCTTTTCTGCCTCTTTTCTCTCTTGTTCGCATTTCTGACAAGAAACAGGAGCAGAAGTACCCTGATCACATTTCCACATTTGAGAGTGGCCCTTAGAGCACAGCTGCTTTAAGGCGGCCATGCACCGAGTCCTAGAATGGTCGAACAGCTGATGGCAACTACTCGGACACTTGTGGACACCGCATTTTAGTAGTACCCCACTTTGTTCAAATTAGTTGTCTTCATTTAGAATGTTTGGCAAATTGAAGCAATAACTTACCAAGGCTCGTTGCAGCCACCATCTGGGCATTGGATGTCGAAGCCTTCAGGAGAGGACAGAATTGCTGTTCGATCGGGATGTTTCTCACATTTTACAGGGAAGCCCTCATAAATATGGTCGTTCTGCTTTAAATGATCGAATAGTTTCCTCCACACCGCACTTCCCTTACGACTGTGGAGGAATGTTTCAGAGTTTCCAATCAATATCAGGCCATTTCGAGCTCGTGATGCCAAGACATTCAATCTCTCAGGGGACTTCATGAAGCCGATATCATGAGAAGTATTGCTTCTGGTCAGTGAGGCTATCACAATGTCACTCTCTTCACCTTGGTAATTGTCTATTGTGCGCCAGCTGATCAGTAATTTATCAAGCAAGAGGATGTATAGATGATCTTTGTCATATTCTGAGGATTAATTAATTGGTGTACTAACCTATTGTGGATATGCGAAGACATGGCTTTGTCGATTTCGATCCGAGGTCACTCAACAGGCCAGCCCGAACAAGATCAAACTTATCTAGATCATTCAGGATAGGGTCGTTTGCCGTAGAAAGCTCATCTCTCAGCAATTTCAATTGTCCAAGGTATGGTGTGAGGACGACCATCTTGTCAGATCCGTAGCCTTGTTGAGCAAGGTAACGGACACACTTCAAGACCATACTTGCTTCAAACAGGTTCTGCTTGGAAGAAGTCGAAGTCCCATCCCTCACTTCACGAAACTCGTCCAACTCAATCTCCAACTCGGAGTGATTGATGAACATGACGTTATCACGGAAACCACGCAGATTGTCGCGATTAAGTGTTGTATCCGCATCAGTCAGATTATGATATGTCATATGACGAATGATTGACGATATTTCAGGCCTCATTCTATGTTGCTTGGTTAGGGTGGTGTGAGGGAATCCTTTTCTAACAAGTCGTTCAAACAAGGAACGATCGAGGTCGTAACCATTGCCACCGTCGACGGTAAGCTCATAGCTGCTGCACTTGGGTCGTAACTGTTGATGATCTCCGATAAGAATCACCTGTTCTGTGTGATGACCCATAGCGGTAAGTATATGGGCTTCGAGAATTTCACCCGCTTCTTCGACCAGAACAACACCAGGAGAAGCAGATTGTATGGCTCGAGTATATTTTGCAGCTCCATTGGTGGTGCAAGCAATAATTCTCTTGCCTTTGATGATAGCCGTGTCTCTCTCGGCGAATATGCGATCTATTTCAGCTTCGTCCTCGTTAAAGTCTTGCCCAACGCGGCAAACCTCCGAGACTAAATCTTCGAGTATTGCTGCTTGCCACCGAGCTTGACACGCTTTCCGAGTTGCTAGTGTCATATTCCAAATGGCAATTGCTCCTCGTGGGAGTATATGTTGAAAGGCGCCTGCGGTTTTTTCTCCTCGTGTCCATCGGTCAAGAAGATAGAACTTTGACACCGCTTTTCCTTTCTTGCCGACCGTAGTCCCACCTTCCCTTCCCACAGGCACATAGAAACCCTCGAAAAATGGTAAATCCTCTTCGACAAACTCTAAATAATCAATGATTTGCTGCTTCGACGTGTTCGCAGAGAAGTGCCTAAAGGCATTTTGAAGCTTCTTCTTGTGCTCTTCTAGACGGTCTTGAGCTTTATTGATCCGATCCCACTGAGCCGGACTGAACTTCGAGCCACCCTGTTCACGAATCGTAAGAGGCTTGGTACGATCCGTGGATTTTCCTCCAAGTCGAACCATGCTAGACGAAGGAATGCCAATGTCCATCAAATCCTCTAGGAATTGGTCTAGAGCATGGTTCGTGAAGCAAACAACGAGGACGACCTGGGACGTATATTCGTTTAGAACCCTTGCAATCAAGGCTCCTATAAAGGACTTGCCGGTACCTAAATATTTAATTAGCGTGCTATAGTCAGCGCAAGGGTGACTACGAACCTGGAGGACCCTGAACTAGGCTGACTCTCTGAGACAGACTTGCGCAGAGAGAATCCATTTGAGATGCGTCCAATCTGATGGGTTTCTTTGTCCGGAGGATATTTTGGAGATCTCTCTCTGCTCTTTCCCTAAACTTTTCGATCACGAGAGTAGGCTGGAACGAGGGCGCATCGAGCAACTCTCCATCTTCCCAATGCAATAGCTCTTCTGAGAGTGGCAAATCTTTCATTTCTTGTAGTTGCTTCAAAAATGGTTCAAAGGCGAATACTGCGGTATCCAGCTGGACCACTTTGATGTTTTGGCTAGTTTTCAATTTCGGCAATGCATTTGATAACGTCGAGCCATCTTGGAATTGAACAATCAACTTTGCAGGAATTTTCGAAAGTTCTTCCTCATTCCGGTGAATGGTTGGGAACGCAACTGGCTCATTGTCCACTAAGAGGCAAGCCATGTTACCATGGCGGAGGATTTGCTTCTTGTCCATGAGATAGGACTTTCGTTTCGAGGGTTCGATCCTCTTCAACTGCGGAAGTTCATGTTTGGATTGCAGTACTACCCCCCAAGGTCGACGTCCCCTTCGATCCGTCTCAATATCAACTCCAACCAAATGAAGATCTTGAACAATTATGCCCTTATGGCGTCCAGTCTTTACTCCAGTTAGAATCTGGATCTCTTTGCGAATTTCGCCAAGCATGTCCTCACGTAGAAGCCGAAATTGGTTATCAACGTGGAGAGCCTTCAGCGATGGCGCCACGCTACGGTCATCGATGAAGTCGGCCGTACGTATGAAAGGACGATCCCGAGATAGAAGCTCATCAGCCGTGGGTATTATTGAGATGTTCCTGTAATCGGCATGATCATTGTCATGTCTTCCACCTGGCTTAACCTCTGCATCGACATGCAGGTCTCGGGAGTCCAATGACAGCGAATGCTTAATCTTTTGGGCCAGAATTCGAGTCTCGCCATCCGGGGATTTCAACAACTGGTCCATGATGTCTGGTGACCTTGCCAACGCTGAGTAGGAAGAGGATGGTGTTTCAGGAAAGCACACCAGTTCAAAAAGCAGCCACGCAAACGCATGAGAAGCCGCGGGAGTAAGGGCATGGCCTCGAAAGGCACGAGTGAAGGCATCCCAGAAAAATGGTGGCTCAACTATACAAGTGAGGATACGGACAAGAACAGCACCTGAATCGATGCCTTTCAACGATGGTTCTTGGAGATATTCCAGCAA
This sequence comes from Pseudogymnoascus sp. VKM F-4518 (FW-2643), assembly GCA_000750925.1. Classification (NCBI taxonomy): domain Eukaryota; kingdom Fungi; phylum Ascomycota; class Leotiomycetes; order Thelebolales; family Thelebolaceae; genus Pseudogymnoascus; species Pseudogymnoascus sp. VKM F-4518 (FW-2643). The sequence continues at coordinate 54,824 of JPKC01002511.1, forward strand.
CCGCACGGCATGCTCATTTATGAACGAGGCGGATATATTTAATCGAACTGATGCTTGAACCACTGAAAGTCCAGCAGTACTTGAGATGAGTTTGTGGGAGCAGCTTGCAGGGTCTGTCTGACTACAGAGTGCTTCTATGAAGAGCTCTCCGTCTTTCGACGAATTCAGTGTTCTCTTGCCGTAGATAAGGTCATGGAAGAACTTTGTGAGTCGAGTGGTTCGAATGTCGACATTGCTAGTGGCAGATGAAGCCATATCTTTGCAAAAACTGGAGGCGCTTTGAGAGTCGTGGGGTCGCAGAGCCTTGTAGGAGATGCTGTACTGAACTCTGCGAAGGAGAGAACCCGGAGGATGTTGGTCGACAGAGAGGTATGACCTGCCGCCATGGGCGGCTGCAGCAAACGAAACCATGCATTATGGTTGGTCGTTTTGACCAATGAAGATCTCACTCGTTGGCCTGCATTTGACACATCATATACAGAATCATCCTTGATAAGGGAGTTGGGAAATGCTCCATGATTCCACTTCGCTTCGTCTTTTCAATACCAGAACTTCACAATATCCATATTCAATTTCCAATGTCGTTCAGCCAGCGATCGCTTCGGGGCCAAAGTCGTGGACGTTGGCGAGGTGGCGCTGACCGTGGAGGTCGAGGTAGAGCCTGGTATCCAAAACCACTCCCAACAGCACCCTCAGGACCAAAAGGCCCAGAGATTGACAGCATCGACATCAAAGCTCTTTTAATTGAGGAAGACGCACCGGAAATTACCAATGTAGAATATATCGCATCCTACAACTGGCTCGATAGCGCGAAGCCGACTGTGCTTGTCCCAGGTAAGTATCCACCTCATCCATCTCAAAACTGCGATCGACTACCTACTCGTAAAATGTTCAATACTGATAATGCTTCACAGGTTCACCACCTGCTTGGACTCCGCCGGCAGAGGATTTTCAGCTAAAGCAGGATGAAGGAGACGTTTTTAGAGACATCAACGCTGCGCACTATCCCAGCTATCCTGTTGAACCTGCCATGCGATCCGTTATCGCTCTACAACCGGATTTCGACTTACACTCAGTGGACTTGGTTGGGTGTGGCAGTACTATCGGAAACCTGCTAACGTTTGCTGGTTCTCAGACAAAACCCTTTCGATTTGATGTGGATGTCGTTGGAGACACAATATTCTTCGTGCGAAGGGAGAACTCTCCTACGGAGCTCATAAAGGATGTCAGAGGCTATGGTCATACGTTTCCTGAAGGCTATACTACATGGGATTCCGATTCCCGCCGCTCTGTGTCCCACCAGCGAATAATACGCTATGAATTCGGTGGTCTGCGATTTCTTGTTCGGACGGAGACCGATGGGTACCTCAAAGATGCAGGGGACAAGACGATCAATTCGTTAGCAAGCCAAGACCCTCTCGAAGATTTCATCGGCAATGTGAGTATGTCAAGCAGCTCGCCATCCACGACTGAGAAGCTTCAGTTGAAAATGCAAGGCCGCGAGGTATCTCAGGAGCAAATATTCGACATCAAGACACGTGCTCAGCAGAACATATTCAATATGGAGGAGATACTGCCACGCCTTTGGCTCAATCAAACATCGAAGTTCCTTCTGGCTTATCATCGCTATGGCCTCTTCGATCAACCTAAGGTTGAGGATGTCCGACAGCTAGTAATTAGCTGGCAAAAGGACAATCTTGCTCTTTTAAGCCGATTCCATGCAATTTTGCGACGTATAGTGGACATGGTCAGAGATTCCGACGAGCAACAATTAGAAGTCAGCTGGGATGGCCAAGGGCCTCTGCTGATCACCAAGCAGGTCGGAAAGGGCAGAAGGGCACTCCCTTCCGACCTGCGTGAGCTATGGGATGATGCACCCGACTTAGAGTCTTCCTAAATCTGCATTTGAGGTGTTTAAGGCTGTAAGGGGCCTAGTTTCTATGCTAAATTGATTAGTACAATTGAGAGTACTAAGCCACTGAATTTCAAGCTTGTGTATGGCACAACAGACGGGATGCCTAATTCTTTTGAGTCTATGGTCATATATAGAATATTCTTATATTCTGTATTGTTGTGCCATTTAAGAGCGTAGGTAACGATCTTTATTGATATGCCCCCTGCCCCCTAACTGTGTTCCCCGAAACTTTTCCATTAATAGGCCCCTCTTAAGATCTTCCAATAGCAGCTCAGCGCTTCTTCTCAGGTGGATAGTAGTTACTTTACTTCTGCGATAATAACTGCTTGATCTCTTCACTACCGCTCTTCATTGCACGGCCTAAAACGCTGCCGAATCCTGCTGCCGTTGCGTTTACGTCAGCTCCGTAACTCAATAAAATCCTGACCACTTTTGCATCTTCCCTAGCCACGGCCATGTAGAGCGCGGTCGGAAATCCAGCCGGCATCCAGTCGACCTTGGCACCCTTGTCCAAGAGTAACTGCATTGAGACCGTATCTCCTTTGGTAGCAGCGCTGTACAATGGCGTCTGCCCCCCGGTAGGCTTCGAATTCGGGTCGGCACCGTGGTCCAGAAGCAGTTTTACCGCGTTCACATTGCTATGATCGACGGCAACGTTGAGTGAGTTACCAGTACTTGCGTTGGCGCCAAATTCGAGCAAGACCTTCGCAGTTTCAAGATCCTCCCGGTGTATCGCCATGTATAGCGCACTAGGAAATCCAGGCGGCGACTCATCCACCTTCGCACCTCTTTCCAAAAGCAGCCGCAGCAGCACTGAGTCTCCTTTGCTAGCCACAAGAAACAGTGGCGACTGTCCAGCTAGAGGCTTTATGTTCACATCAGCACCGTTCTCCAGTAGGAGGTGTACCATATTAGCATCATCACGATAGATGGCCGAGCCGAGAGCAGTTTCGCCCATGGTAGGGGTAGCATTAATGTCGACGTGTTTGGAAATCAAGGCTTGTACGGTCTTGATGTCGCCTTGCGACGCAGCAAGATGGACACACGGTTGTCCAGTCCAAGGTCGCTGGTTTGGATCAGCCTCGTGGTCGAGGAGCAGCTGAATCACGGTGGTATCACGCCTCTGGATGGCATAGTATAATGCAGGATGCCCTCCTGTATTAGCATAATTAAAATCCGCTCCGTAGGCAAGAAGGAGCTTTAATACTGGAATGTCGCCACGCCCAGCCGCGTCAAAGAAAGGGGAATTTCCAGTCCAATTCTTGTGGTTGGGGTTGGCACCATACTTCAACAAAATGGCGAGTGTCTGCGCATTCCCCTGGGAGGCAACCAGGTGGGTGGTCGAAGGTTTCGTGTCTACTTTTGCGCCATGTTGGACGAGGAGCTCTACCACCGAGGGATGTTTGTTGATTGCCGCATCATACAAGGCGGACGAGTCAGGGTCAGCACCTTGCAGGAGGAGGCCCTCGACAACTTTGAAATCTCCTCTGGCAGCAGCTTTGGCGAGAATCGACCCTCCAAATATAGAGCTTGGATTGAGATCTTTGCGCTTGGAGGATAATGGGACGGAGGTTTTTGCAATGACTAACAGACCTCTGGGCTCGAAGAATCCATTATTCCACTCTTTGACCACCTTGTGAATATTTGACCGCCGTGAGTAATCCTTCTCGGGGTCGCCGTCCTTTGGCCCTGTTGTAGAATTCGATAGTCCTTGATTAGTAAGGCCGTTCGCCTTTTCGCTGGACGGATGAAGCGGCCGCTTCTCATCTATCCCATACACCGTGTCTTCTTTCTGATTATTCCCAGTTAAGACGTGGTCTAGGAAGAGATGATTGCGAAATGTGAACCAGTCCTGTTCATCAACGCCGCGCTCAGAGAATAGCCGAGGGAATTGAATTTCGTCCCGAATTGAGTCGGGATGGAGCACTATTCGATGCGAAACGATTCTACTTGGGGGCGACTGATGTGGAGGCCTTGACGCAAAATAATAATTTTCTCCTACCGATGATGCGCTTGAGTCATTTCTTTCTTGCGGGACCAAACCTGCTGACTCCGCTGAAATTTGGCCTGATGTATCGTAAGGGTCGTGAGAAGAATACGGTGGTGGTGGAGGTTGGTCGTCCATGCTCAAATGTGGTTTCTTTTCAAGTTTCTTGTGTAGAATCGTTTTTTAAATGGCAGCCTAAATCTTCTTCGACTTGGTACAAGGAGACCAAGGAGTGATAAATGAAGCAGTTTGAATACCAAGATGTAGTTCTGGAGAGTCAGAGTTCAAGATATTAGTTTGTCCA
>JPKC01002512.1:0-37713 GCA_000750925.1 Pseudogymnoascus sp. VKM F-4518 (FW-2643)
GGTGGGAGTCGCGGCGGGGCGGGGGATTTTGCGATGGTGCTGTCGTTGGAGAGGTCTGGAGGGGGTAAGTAAGTGCACTGACCATATGAGAAAAGGGGGGGACAAACCTTAACCATCCTCGGCACCTCCACCACCCTCTCCCTCTCAAGACTAGGCGCAATAGCGACATACTGCCTCAGCGGCCTGGTAGGTAACTTATGCCTCACCTCCACCTCCCTCTTCTCCTGTTCCAACTCCATGTGGACGCTTTGTATCTTGTCCCCAGCAGACTGGGGAAAAAATCCATCGGTCGTCGACACCGAGTCTATAGACCCGCAATCTGAGCTCGAGGATCCGGAGAAGGATACTGACGACGAGCTCAGCGTCAGGGCTTTGGGTGACACAGTGTCCAGGTGCGTCGTATCATTCCAGAGCGCTGCTGGCCCAGGCGGGAATATGGAGAGGGGCGGATTTGCCGCGGTGTCGTCGAAGAAAGTATATGGTAATCCATGGTGAGACGTGCTCTGCTCATGATGCTTGAAGTTATCGCCCCAGCGTTTCTCACCGTACCCCTGCCCGTCACCATCGGGGCTGAAATGCAGGACGTCGTCGGGAGACTGACCATCCTCGCCCATGGAGAATGAAGATAGCCTCCCCCCCGTCTGCAGCGGTAGAGGCGTGAACTCATCATACGCACCACCGCACCGGGTGAAATCCGACAAGACGGCGTTATTGTTGCTATAATCCATTTTCCAATTATTGTTCTGATTGGTCGTCGTGCTGGCGGCTAGGGAGGCCCAATACTCATTCGCCTGGGAGACCTGAAAACTAGACGCTGCTGGTCGAGGAACAAATTTGTTCGTCGTATATGAAAGCATCTGCGTACTAAACTGCTGCTGCTGCTGCTGCGGCTGTGTTTCAAACCCCCGCCCCGCCGCCGTGTTTGACGCGCCGTTCTCGGGTTGGAATGCATTATACGCCCCTCCAAACGCAGCCGCGGGGGTAAGAAGAGGAGGGTTCTGGAACATCAGTATGCGGCTATCATCCGGTATACAGCAATCGGCGTAATGACCTACCGAATAGCCGTCCTGGAACAACCCTTCCATCGCCGCGGCAGTGTCCCAATCGCACCCCTCAGCTCCCCCAGCCGGTACAGGCGCCGCGGACAAAGAGTTGAAATCGCTGCTGCTCATTTCGACGAGGGCGCGGTGGTGTCGCGGCGGCGGGATGGTGTAGGGCGTGCGGATGGACAAAGGACGGGGGTGTAGGTTGATATGCATTGTGGGAGTGCTTCACCGCCGGATGTCTTGGGAGGTGCGGAAGGGATGGGATGGTGAGAGGGCGGTGGAACAGAGATGCGATGCGAGGAGGGAGGTTATGCAGTTCTCCTAGGGTGATTGATGGACCATCCGTCTGGTGTAGTAGAGGTGTTGAGGAGAAGGGCGTATGTATGTATGTATAGCTCCAATCCTGCACTATGGAATCCCACCTCTACCTATCGTGCTGATACCCCTTCTCGCATGCGTTATAGACTGCGGTGTTGCGGTGATGGTTTCCCCTTTCAAACAACTTGTCTTGCCTACACAACTGCGTCAGACACGCCCTCAGACCGCCAAAAGCCCCATGCTACGGCCCGTCAGGGAGAGGGATGCAGTTCTCTTACCATGGATTCAACGTCGGCGCGGGTGGCTGAGAACTCCACAGGAGTGGGGTCTGCGGCGTAGAGGCACAGGCAGGGACGGGGAGAGTAGATATGGACAAAGTTTTTGGACAATGGGAGTGAGTGGTGCATACAACGATAAAGTCCTTGGTAGACGGAGATATGTAGAATAATATATTATTATCTCTTCAGAGGTATGAGGAAAAAGCACCCACTCGCCTTAGTAACCAAAGAAGATACAATACAATAAAACTCTCTCCTCACCACCCTTACCTGCCCCATCCAGATGTCTCGCAACGGGGATAACTTCACGGGAGCAGACAAGATCGCTCCCCTGCGGAATGACTAACCATACCATACCATGCATGCCCTGTAAATCTCCCAAGATGGGGGTAGTACATGATATCGCAGACCCTGGACGCTGGGGTGGGTCGAAGAGCCTCAGGGCCGTTGAGGAAAGATCGACTAACTAGAACCGCTGCAGATGGATGGGTTATTGAACGGGCGGAACGGGTATAGGCTTGGCTTTCTCAGTTCAGTATCCTGTCCGCATTCTCCTGGCTGGCGCTCAGACCAACCGTTAAGCAAGGCCGAATCGGTGCTGTGATGACCAACTCCAGCTTAGCCTGTGCGGGACACCATATTGATGAGCAGCTCGCCCAGGAGATAGAACAGGGGCTAGCGCATAGTCTGACGCCGTTCTAATGCGGCTCGGGGAGGCTCCGGTGGGATGGAGGTGCCGTATCAAGGTTGGGCAAGCCGTTAAGCAAGGCCGAACCGGTGCTGTGACGACCTACTACAGTTTAGCCTGAGCGAGCCATCATATTGCACCACGACTTCGCAGAGCACAGAACCAGGACCAGCCTATACCCTCCCACCGTTCCTGCGCGGCACGGGGAGCCTCCGGTGGGCCATAAATCCGTATCAAGGTTCCGCAAACCCCGATCGAGCGCTACGCCCACCAACAACCAACACCAGCCCAGTCCGTGCAGAACGCCCCTATTGCCTCTGAACGCGTTAAGCGGGCCAGACTGGGTTAGGGCCAGTACCCATGATCCGACGTTGCCGCCGGGGAAGAGAGAGGATGCCGTATCCAGGTTGAGCAAACGTGCGGACGGGAAGCGGCATGTGTATCTGCGAGCCACCTTGCGTTGTTGGGGATCCGCGCAAACGATGGGTATGACTTGCATATGCACGGACAGGTAATTCTGAGATTCTTTTCGTGTAAGCGCTGGAGAGGTGTGGTAGGTAGAAGCGGAATTGAGTAAGGAGAGTTTGAGATATAAATATGTTGGAAATAGTAAGAAACTGTAAATGACGAAAATGACAAAAATCGTTGAAATGTATATCCGCACAGCCAAAAGATAAATCACCTACAACGAGCCTCAATACCCAGCCCAACCCACAAGCGACCGCTTGTGGTCCCTGACGCATCAACTGCATAGCCCTCCCTGCTTCCCTCCTCCACCGCAGCAGAAACAGACAAACCACGTATCACCTCCCCACCCATCCGTGCGCCGTGCACCCATCCGCCTCCCTCACCTCGCCCCATCAAAAAAACCCGTTTCGTAGAAACTCCATCGCTCTCACGAGCTCCACAGCAAATCCAACGCTCGCTCGCAGCGCGCAGCTCCTCGCCACGGTATCGCTGCCGTCGTCGTGTAACAACAGCAGTTCGGACTTTTCCCGCTCAGAGATTGAGCAAACGAACCCATGTGCTTACCCACCTGCGGGTCGCTAGTAACGATATCCACAGGGGCGTTGCGTTCCTCTCAGTTACTGCCTGTATCACCCCCAACGCCGCGGCTCGGGATAGGGAAGTAACCCGCAGCGATCGGGCTGTGCGTGCTGAGATCTCATCTCGTGGCACACCACTACTCGGAGGGATTACGAGTATCTTATCATATCATCATCCCGCGGTCGCTGCTGCTGCAGAACCGGCCGAATGAGGGAGTGTGTGGAATGCGGATGCGACGCTTCTAGAACGCGGCTCTGACTTACGGCTGTGTTGGTAGATCGGCCCTGGTCGGTGTATGAGCCGCCAAGTGGGTTGGCGGGTATGCAGCAGCGTCCTGTTTCGCGTTTGATGACGAGCATGTTTGTGGTCACCGTCTCGCTCGTCTTAGACATTTGCTGTAGGTTTCCAGGTTGCCACCCTGAAGATATTCGTCATCGAGCCATGGTAAACCCCCATGTGTCTCTGCCATCTCTCGTGGTGTGAGGCATGGGGGTTGCAGAGAGGTCGCAGAAAGGCGGTGTCAGCTGCTTCTTGCTCCCGCTTTTCCAAGATCAGATGTGGGAAAGGATGTCTTGTAGGACAAAAAATCGGCAGATCTGATTGTGAGAGGCTGCCGTGAGGCTTCTGATTCTGTGGGAACGTCCGGATGACCAGCTCCCAGCCACACAGTTACACATAAACACGTGACAACTTAAGAACGAGAGATAGTCTGACTGTTGAAGTTAAACCTATAATCCTGTTAAATGTATGAATGAAGCATCGTATTTGCCCCAGCCCTGTACTTTCCCTCAGGGCTATTTTTGGCGGTGACAGAAATATATATCACGTGCTGTAACGTATGGATATACTCTATCAACAACGAATCTCTCAGGCCTCTTACCGCCGTCTCATATCGGTGGATTTCCAGGGCTTAAAGAAAGTCCTTCTAATCAGACGAACATGTCTGACGAAAGTGTCTGACGAACCAACAAGTTTGGCGCCAACGCTGCACAACTACGTAGGCGCCTTGAAACGCGTGATGTTTCGTGAAACGGTGTTTCGGTGCGGGCGGAGCGAGTCGGCGCCTGATGTCGCGAATCGATGAAACACAGCTAACTCGCCCACAGCTCCTCGAGTAAAGTAAAGCCAGTACGGTAAACGAGCCGTTCATCAGCGACGCGACACCCTTGCCATGCAGAACATGTATGCAACGTTCCCAAGAAACAAAGTTATGGGGCCACACATAAACTCTATTGGGGGTTGGGTTGGGGCGGGCCATGCTGCTGTGACTGACCTACCTCCTCTGGAGAGTGTGGGCGGACAAGACAAGCTGGGGTCGACGGCGTCGTGGACTACACATGTGAAAAGGGCCGATGACTTCACTGGGAGGCCATCTGATCGCCGACGACTCTCACCTGCGCTGGCCTGCCCTCACCTGTCCTCTGCACACGCCCATGAGGCCCTTGGCGGCCCGCAATCCCCGCGTTCGGGCGCGGGGCAAGCGATGCAAGCGCAGGTAGGGTTTTTGTGGGATGAGGTTGTCTGAAGTGGCCCGGGAGTCCGCAGGCACGGCTCTTCGATGATGAAGGTGCAGATTATCTGGGGTTGTCCGCGAGTCCGCGAGGTTGTTCGGACTCACCTCGGACGGCATGGACGAGAGTAGGAGGAGACAGCTTGTCTGGTGAGGTTATGCATATTCTGGCAGTTATTAGACATGCGCGCCGGCGAGGGCGACGGCGATATTGTGGGGTAGGCTTTTGGCTGTGGTGAAGTATAAAGGTTCTAGCTTGGAAAGCGGACCGAATGAGTTGCTGGTATTCATTCCTTCTCGGTGGCACTTGCGCGCGAACAAGGTTTCAAGGTTGCGGGAGTAGGATGGGCGGGGGATGGGCGGTGGATGGGGGATGGCAGGAGGGATGTTCAATGCGGGGATGATGGATGATGGGTGATGGGGTGTGGGGGGATGGATGGATGGATGAGGGATGGATGAGCATATTAGGGCGATGGTATGGGGAGGGATGGGAGGGATGTCATGGATGTGATGGATGGAGGATGAGCGATGGAACGATGGAGCGATGAGAGTAGTAGAGTAGAGAGAGTACATGTATGCACGGTTCATCGGCAGTGATAGTGGGACAGGAGAGAGGAAGTGGTACTTGAGAGCAATACTGTAGCTGGGCTAAGACCAATAGCTAGGCTAAGGCCAATAGACTGGCTGTACCTGAATCAGAACGACATTAGAACAACATTACTTAATCCACTCCAAAGAGGAAAGCGCGTCGGCTCGTCCATTCTCCACCAACCAACTCTTTTGGCACTTGACATATTGACACCGCAGTCCCCATAGAAATGTACCGTAGCACCCTAATGACCCGGCGCACGCGCTGTACTAACGCTGTACTAACGCTGCACATACTAACGCTGTACAGTACACTCCCTACAGTTTCACCTCATCGTCCTTTGTTGTCGTTGTTGGTGTTGGTCGTTTTGTTAAGACGCGACAATAAGGTTATGGGTGACGACAGTACTGTTGTGTTTCTCCTGTGCCGCTGCTGTGCCGCTGTGCTATTCGAATACGCGCCGGTGTCCATGGTTGAGTGGCTATGGATGTGGCTATACCAGTATTCAGACATCTAATATCGCTCTTATTACTCTATACTGATCACTCCGTACTTCCGCTTGAGAGGTGCTTTGACCTTGACATTACTCTACCTCTCCAATGTCTCTTTTCAAGCCTCCCCGATGACACCCCGGCTCTTCATCCCCGGACATCCCAGGTAGCCTACTAGGTAGCTCCTATTTCTGAAGCATGAGTGCGCCTCCTTAATCTCGACGGGGAAGCCAAACCCCCAATCGAACCAAGTCCCCGATGGGATTTGTTTCTGTTTCGTTTGTTTCTGCCTTCCATCCACCACCCCGTTCACCACCGCCAACCACTGCTCACCCCGTGCTGTATACAGCCTACCACCCCGTGCTACAGGGTGGAACTGCAGGGTGCCTCAAATGTCTTGAACAATGCGTCCGGTGCCAAGTGGACTTATCCTCCGGAGCTACAGATCGACGCCGACGTGTGCTGCTGATGATCCTCGTCCTGCCATTCGCGCCTTCCTAGACCACGGTAGCGCGTACTCCATGGCACTCGATGCCACTTTATGCCACTCTATGTAAGTCCGCCCCAAGACATCAATAACACCTGGCCTGGCCCAGAGTGGTCAAGTGTCGGCCATTCATAGATCTGTGGCGGTTCGGCGTCAATAGGCGTGAATGGGTGGGTCCACACAGGTCTCAATATGTGTGAATGGGTGTGAACGCCTGTCAATGGGTTCGCGCGGAAAGGTGGGTGTGGATGCGTAGGGATCTCTCTTCATCCATCCTTCCTCCTCTATATAAGTACCTGAGTATATCCTTTTTTTGAACAATGCAAGCAAGCGCTGGTCTCTCGCCCATTGTTCACTTCCTTAGACCTCAGGTCTTCCGCCGCCCTTCCTAGAAGAGTATACTGTAAGATCTTTTGTTTGCGCCCCTATCAAATCTGTTATATATTGAGCTTCACACTTACAATTCTCTAAGAAAACAAACGTTGATCGACTTATCACGCTTACCCCACATTGCTATTAACAAATTTGCTTTCCCAAAACGCCCATCATGGCGTTAACCATACATCGCCTGCTGGCGGTCCTGAGCTTGCTATTGCTCATGGTCACGGCAGCCCCAGCTACATCAGCCGCCCCGTCCAAGAGAGCCACCTCATACTGGCAGTCAGATATTAAACGCCAAGGCACAGTCGCATATGGCGATTCCTCTTTCAAGATCTTCCGCAATGTCAAGGACTTCGGCGCCAAGGGTGACGGAACCACCGATGACACCGCTGCAATCAACGAGGCTATCTCCACTGGCAACCGCTGCGGCCAAGGCTGTGACTCCTCGACTGTCACCCCAGGTCTCATCTACTTCCCCCCCGGAACCTACATGATCAGCAAGCCATTGACCCAGTACTACTACACGCAAATGATTGGAGATCTCTCCAACCCACCAACCCTGAAGGCCACCGCTGGCTTCGTCGGCATGGCCGTCATTGACGCAGACCCATACGCCGACGGAGGCATCAACTGGTTCACCAACCAGAACAACTTCTTCCGCCAGGTCCGCAACTTCGTCATCGACTTGACCGCAATGCCCGCCACTGCCGGTGCCGGTATCCACTGGCAGGTCGCCCAGGCTACCAGTCTCCAGAACATCGTTTTCAACATGAGAACCGATGGCGGTGACGCCCTCGCCCAGGTCGGAATCTTCATGGACAACGGCTCCGGTGGCTTCATGACCGATCTTACCTTCAACGGTGGCAAGTACGGTGCTTTCCTCGGATCCCAGCAGTTCACCAGCCGCAACCTCAAGTTCAAGAACTGCAAGACTGCCATCTTCATGAACTGGAACTGGGCATGGACCTTCCACGGACTTGAGATTGATAGCTGTGCCGTCGGCATTGACATGGCCAACGGCGGTGCTTCTTCGCAGACCGTTGGCTCCGTGTTGGTCATGGACTCCAAGATCAGCAACACCCCTGTCGGAATTACAACCGTATACCACACTGATGAGGGCTCCACCAACGGCACCCTGATCATTGAGAACGTCGATATGTCTTCCAACGTCCCAGTTGCCGTCAAGAACGCTGGCACCTCGGCCACTCTCCTTGCCGGAAACGCAAAGATCGATTCTTGGGTCCAGGGCCGCGAATACAAGGCCGTCAATGCCGGAAAGGCTGTCCAGGGTTCCACCTTCACCACCACCAAGCCCGCTGGCCTTCTCGGTGCTGACGGCAGAGTCTTTGCCAAGTCTAAGCCGCAGTACGCCGATGTTCCATCCACCTCGTTCATTTCCGTCAAGGATAAGGGAGCCAAGGGTGACGGTGTCACTGATGACACTGCTGCCATCCAAGCTGTTTTCGACGCCGCTACCGCAGATAATGTCGTGTACTTCGACCATGGTGCCTATGTCATCACAAAGACCGTCAACGTGCCAAAGAACATCCGCATCACTGGTGAAATCTGGCCGCTCATCATGGCTGGTGGCGACTCGTTCTTCAAGGACCAAGCCAACCCCAAGCCAGTCTTCAAGGTCGGAACCGCTGGTGAATCCGGCGCCGTTGAGATCTCCGACCTCATCTTCCAGACTCTCGGCCCCCAGCCCGGCGCGATCTTGATGGAGTGGAACCTCGGACAGACTTCCCAGGGCTCATCCGGTCTTTGGGACGTGCACTTCCGCATCGGTGGCTCTGCCGGCACAAAGCTCCAGTCCAACACCTGCTCCAAGACCCCCCAGCAAACCACCCCAGTCAAGGATGAGTGCATCGCCGCATTCCTACTCCTCCACGTCACCGCCAAGGGCGCCATGTACGTCGAGAACTGCTGGTTCTGGGTCGCTGACCACGAGCTCGATCTCGCGGACCACAATCAGATCAACCTCTACAACGGCCGCGGTGTCCTCATCGAGTCGAACCCCGGCCCCGTGTGGCTGTGGGGCACAAGCAGCGAGCACAACGTGCTGTACAACTACCAGATCAACGCCGCTGCCAACGTCTTCATGGGCCTCATCCAGACCGAGACGCCCTACTTCCAATCCAACCCCGATGCCTCCGTCCCCTTCACCGTCAACGCGGCCTTCAACGACCCGGACCTCACCCAGGGCTCCTCCTCGGTCAAGAAGGCGTGGGGCGTGCGCGTGCGCGAGTCAAAGGACGTGTACATCTACGGCGCGGGCTTGTACTCGTTCTTCGAGAACTACAACCAGGACTGCCTCGCCACCGAGAGCTGTCAGGATAACATGGTTTCCATCGAGTCGTCTACCAATGTGCAGCTGCTCGCGCTCAGCACTAAGGCGGCCATCAACATGGTCACTGTGGGCGGAAAGTCCGCGGCGCTCGATAAGGACAACCGAAACAACTTCTGCGCTGCCATCGCCGTCTTCGCTGCTGCCGTAAGCTCTAATCCCACGACGACCTCCACGTCTTCTCTATCTTCTTCAAGCCCTTCAAGTCCCCCGTCATCATCCAAGACCACGGTCTTCCCTCTCACCACCATCACCACTACCACTCCTTCTTCTCCTCCTACCACTAGCACTACTACTACCGTTCCCGGTCCGCTAACCACTACCACAACAGTAAACACTGCTGTAGACACCACGCTCTCAGTTCCCGCTTCCACCGCCACCACCACGGCGCCTCTTCCGACGGCCTCGGAGGACGCGCCGTCTGTCCCTGGTGTTGTTCCGGGCTTTACACCTGGTGTGGTTCCTGGATTCACCCCTGGGGTTGTTCCGGGGTACACGCCGGGGGTTAGTCCTTGATGTGGTTGGACCTTTTTTTTTTGGCGAGGTTTACTGAGCGCGAAGGCGATACTTGATAGATACCCGACTACTACGACTTTACTTCTCTTTTTGTTACTTACTTACACTTCTTTGTACCTTCTTTTTTTTTGCACATAGTTTTTGGATTGGGATTGGTGAGCGTTTTGTTGTTGTGGGGAGGGATCATGGAATCATGAGATGGGATGTGGTTTGTGGTGGTGGATGGATGGGTGGAGATGCGGGGAGGGATTTTTTGGGTGATGTGGGTGTGGGAGTGAGGATCTGGATGTAGATGCGAAAACGTATATATGGGGCCTGGCGGAGGATATGGTCAGCCGGCAAATGCAATATCTGTTGACTTATGGATTTTGAAAGTTGATTTGTGGGGTTTGTGTTGTGAATGTGAGGTTGTGGATGTGGTGTGTGAAGTTATTCCGATACAGTGATTGAACGTGTGGTTGTGAATACGGTGGAACTTGGTTATAACGTATCCAGAAGAAAAAATTCAGTATGGGCGAGGAGTCGAAGGGTTCGTTATACTGAGGATTCGTTGTGTAAAATTCTTGCTCCTATGCAAATTATCCCCAAGTGGCTTTTTCGGAATTTCGTAAAGTCGAGGTTTTGGTATAGGTTCCTTTGTAACGAGGTTGCAATACAATGGACCTTGATACTCTGCCGTAGGAACGTCTAAGTTGCGTAGGATTTGTAGGGAGATGGAAGTCACTTGTCCTGTCAAAGTTGTTGGAGCTGGACTCTATAATCCGCTGGTTTCCTCCATCTGGTCATACAGCTCTCGAAGCGCATGAGAGCTACGATAGTTTACTGGAAGAGGAGAAGAACCGTTTAATAGATAGAAACAAGAACAATTAAGTAAGCCCTTCTCTGAAGACCATCTAAAGTCGTAAATGCACTCTCGTTTCACGCCGGCTTCATACTGTTGAGTAGGAGCCCAATCCTTTGCCGACGGCGCCTTTAAACGTACAAGCCTTCCTTTCATGCCGCCCCCCGTGCCGCCCCTCATGCAGCCGCCTCACTCTCAATACAAAATCGGCCCTTCAAACCGGCCAAACAACCCTAGAATCCATCCCTAAACCTTAAAAAAGCCCACCTGTCCCAATAGCGTTAGCGTCATATTCTAAACCCGTCCGTCTTGGCACCCGTGCACGGTTCACCCCGACAGACAGACGAGGATAGATGTGTCGCGTATCCCGATCCGAGAACGACGACAGCCCAACTCGGCGTCAAGCAAAGCGCACTCCAATCCCGATCCCTCTCGTAAACAAACGCTGCCTACTCCCTTTTTGCGACCAGAACCAGAACCTGAACCTGCGATTTGACCAAGGGATCTGGCATGGTCAAACTGCGCGCTCCCGCGACTCGCGCATAGCCTCAAACAACAGCATCACCTCACTTCCCCCCCCCCATCACTTGCGAACCAAACGAACGCGCAGCAGCAGCAGCACAGCGCACCTGCCGAACAAAATTGAAAACATCAAACACACACATACACCGCCATGGCACCAATGCCGCACACCCCCCGCCGCGCGACCCGCAACCTCACGACCCGTCCCCGCACCGGCGGCGACACCATCACCAGCAGCCCCAACAAACGCGCCTCTCCCACGCCGCTAGGTATCAAATCCGAGCCCGCGCGCAAGAAGCGGCGGTACGTGCCCGGCGGTCCAGGAGGGGGCGGTCGCTACGTCGACGAAGACGGGAATGAGGAGCCTGTTGGGGGGACGGGGCCGGGGGGTTATAATTACGTTGGGCCGCGCGGGAGGGTGGGGCAGGAGAATGCGCGGAAGGGGGTTATGCCGGTTGTTTATCCGGGCGCTAGGCGAGAGAGAGGGGAGAGGAGTGGGAGGAGTGGTGGTGGGAGTAGCGCGAGGACTGCGAGGACGAGGACGGTCGCGCCAAGGAATCAACAGCCCAAGATGAGGTTTAATAGCAGTGCGCAGGCGGCGGCGGCGGTGGTGCAGAATGATGGGTATAAACCGCGGGAGGAACGGTCATGGGAGGAGTTTCACCCAGATCTGGATGTTGACATGAAGTTGCAGACGTTGAGTGCGCAGGAGGTTGATGGGGTGGAGATGGATGGGGACGGGGAGGTGCCGGGCGGTGAGGGAGAGGGAGAGGGATCACATACGCCGACTTCGATGGGTGCTATTACACCTGGTGCAGTGAATGGGGCTTTGACGGCGCCAGGGTCGCCGTTGACAAAGAGGAGGCCGGGACGCCCTCCAAGAGATCCAGTTGCGTTCTACGCGGCGAGGGCGGCGGCGCAGTCAGTTGGGTTTGCAGGGTCGCCTATGGGATCTATGATTGCACCTCTGCAGAACCAGAATCCGAAAGAGCGACTTACGCTGCCGCAGCCTTCGTATCGCAAGGTCGACGCGCTGGCGAAGTTTGAGGATAAGGCGGCGGGACAGGCGAAGTATGTCGAGAAGTCGATGGCGAATGTGGGATATCAGGAGACGGATATTTTTATCCGCTCGGAGCATATCATGATCAAGCATAATGATGCTTACCTCGATGAAGATCTGGATTTGCCTGTCAAGGGCGGCGAGGCGGCGGTGACGGGCGGCTCTGTGGGGCGCGTCGAATACGATATGGATGAGCAGGATGATAAGTGGCTTGAGGCGTTCAACCAGACGCAGCGCAAAGCTGCGGGCATCGAACCAATCTCCCGCGAGATGTTTGAGATTACTATTACGAAGATCGAGAAGGAGTGGCATGCGCTCGAGAAGCGGATTCCGAAGCCAAACCCGAAGCCGCCGCAGACTCATAGGCCGCGATCCAGTTCTGCTGCTGCTGTGAATGGAGAGCCACAGGCGGGCGAGGAGCTGGATAGCAAGTGCGCCATCTGTGATGATGGAGACTGCGAGAATACGAACGCGATTGTCTTTTGTGATGGCTGTGATTTGGCCGTGCACCAGGAGTGTTATGGGGTTCCTTTTATTCCGGAGGGGCAGTGGTTGTGCAGGAAGTGCCAGCTTATTGGGAGAGGTGTACCGGTATGTTATTTTACTGTTGATTGATTTCTATTCCTATGCTGACGGATATCTAGACTTGCATCTTCTGCCCGAACACCGAGGGGGGTTTCAAGCAGACGAACTCATCGCGCTGGGCTCACTTGCTGTGTGCGATGTGGATCCCAGAAGTTTCACTCGGCAATCATACCTTCATGGAACCAGTGATGGATGTGGAAAAGGTCCCTAAAACGCGTTGGAAACTCACCTGCTATATCTGCCAGCAACGAATGGGCGCCTGCATCCAATGCGGCAACAAGCTCTGCTACCAAGCCTTCCACGTCACCTGCGCCCGCCGCGCCCACCTCTTCCTCAAAATGAAGAACAACCACGGCACGCTCGCCGAGCTCGACGGCACCACCCAACTCAAAGCCTTCTGTGACAAGCACTGTCCCCAAGACTACGCCAAAGAAAACGACGTCGCCAAAGCCACGCGGGAAGCGCGCAGCTTCTACAAGCGCACCATGCGCGACCGTCTCTGGGCCGACAGCCAGGCCTCCGCCCTCGCCCTCGCAGCAACCCACCAGAATGCAACCACCGAGCACCCCGCCGACGAGTCCCAGAAGACCGGCGCGCACCTGGCCATCACCCTCGGCAGCGCCAAGAAGAAGGGCGAGCTCCAGAACGCGAAGTCCGTGTGGAAACTCCCCTCAGGTGCGCCGGTTATTCCTTCCGCGGTGTATGACATCGTCGACACCTCGCTGCAGCGCTTCATGATTCTCAGACGCCGCGAGTGGGTGGCTGCGGCGTGTCGGTACTGGACGCTGAAGCGCGAGGCGAGGCGCGGGGCGGCGCTGCTGAAGCGGTTGCAGTTGCAGATGGAGACGTTTTCGTCGATGGAGCTTACGAGACGCAATTTTGCGAGTATGGGCGATGTGGGCCGCGCGCGGCTGGAGAGGCGTATTGAGTTTGCCAAGATGTTGGTGAGGGATGTGGAGAGGCTGAAGGAGTTGAGCACGCATGTGGTGATGAGGGAGACGGAGAAGGTGCAGTATGCTATTAAGCAGAGGGAGACGCTGGATACGACGTACTTTCCCGTTACGAAGCTGCTGCCGCCGATTGTTGATAAGGCGCTTGCGTAAGTTGGAGCGAGACAACCATCCCGTTGATTTTATAATGCTAATATCATCCCAGCCTCGATATCAAGAGAATATTTACGCCACCTCTCTGGCAAGTCCAAAATAGGCTTCATCGTCGGTACTACGTCCAAGCTACGACGTTGGCGGAGGACATTTCAGCCATATGCAAGCAAGGCATCGAAGCTGTTGCGAGAGACCTTCCTAGCGAGGCGACTGTGGGCAGCGCGGAATACAATTCCCAGTTGAAGACGGCAATTCACGAAGTGAAGGATAGGAAGAAACTCGCCAAGCGAATCATCAAGGCCATCCAGCCACAACTAGAAATCGCCGTCCGAGCAGAGGCAGATCTTCTCCAGAAGTCGCCTGACAAGATGGTCGCGGACCTTGAACTCCTCCTCGAGGGATGCATTGACATCTCTCCCGAGGCGCTGCTGGGTCCTACAAGACACGGCACAGCCGATCCGACGGTTGCAGTCCAGTCCATCGAAGGCGGCGATACAGCCGCGGACGACAACGTCGATGTGAACCAGCAGATCTCAGTCGAAGCCGAAGCAGCCGATAGCTTAGCCGAAGCGGCCGACGTAGACATGCTCGACGAAGACGCCCCAGGCGAAATCGACGACGGTGACGCCTTCCCTTCCATCACACCCACAGAAGCGGAAACCACCACAAAGCCTACTACCCAGGCCCCCACCGCCGCAGAATCCTCTGCTACACCCCCTGCCGCCGCCGCCTACGCCGTGGCCACACACCACCTCCCGCAAGCCCCCACGCCCCCGGTCTCAAACCCCGGCGCGGGAAGCATAATAAGCCAGGACCTAGCTCTCACGTCCGGCGTAGCGAGTGTGGTGCCCCCCGGCTCGTTCCTCACAGGCGGCGGGAAGCCGTGGTATTTGCAGGACTACGATCCGAATACGGGGACGTTTGTGGAGCCGCGGGTGCTAGAGCCGGAGCCGGAGCCGGACGAGGAGGAGGAGGAGCCCGAGCCCGAGCAGGAGCCAGAGGAGGAGGAGGGACCCGAGCCCGAGCAGGAGCCGGAGGTAGAGCAGGAGCAGGAGCAGGCGCAGGAGCAGGAAGAGAAGGCGACGAGCGATGAGGAGTTGAGCGAGATTGATGATGAGGAGATGAGGGATTTGGAGGAGGGTGTGGGTGAGGAGATGGGGGCGGGGAAGAAGGTGGAGACGACGACGACGCCGAAGAAGAAGGCGAAGAAGCGGAGGAGGGCGTATTGATGAGATGTGAAGCCGCTGACTGGGTTATGGGGAGTCATAGGCACTGGGCGTTTATTAGGGGGGCATATTGTGTATTGTGAGCGCGTTTATCGCTGGGCATGGATGGGCTTTTTGCTGGACCGTGCTGGAGTGGCGCCTTGCTTGAGCTGTACATTACTTATTTCCCGGACTACGGTCTGGTGTTTCTGAAGGGGAGATGGGAGAGAAGCTACTCTAGTTGAGAAAGAACGATTATAATTCACTTTCGTAGCTATTATGCCGGCAGATGTGGATGTATAGTGCTGTCTTATTACTACAGAGAAAGCTCACTAATATAATGAGGGGTAAACTTGAATGTAGCTCGTTCAACATTAGCACGTGGGCTAGTATTAATCGGCAGCTGGATGCATGGTTGGACAAGAGTAGATCGATCGGTCTATGTCCCGCGTTGTATCTGTATTTCCGTACAGGACCCTGAAGATGATGCCGGTGCCACAAAGCTTAATGTTTATTATAGATTTTAGGAATCCCATAAACCATTTCCCTCATTCCCTAGAATCCGTCTATAGCAACTGCCGTACTATTTCAAAGGGATTTTGGCTTTATTTACCAAGTAAACATGATGACATCGTGCAACCCCCCTAATAGCGGATCCCCAAGCGTCGCCAACCTGGTTGACCAGTGGACGGCCGCCCGTTGATTGGCGGGACCCCCAACAAACACAACCAGGCACGGAGCAACACATTATTTCCATAAATCTTCGTAAACCATACCGCCGCTTTACGCGCAACACCCCTCCTCCTCACATAAACGCGCGACAAATAGACCATCGCGGTGGTTTACCTCAAGATACCTTTGACTGCTTCTTTGTTTATCATCGTTCACGTCTTCACGACATAATACCACACACGATATACTTCGCGTCGCTGTTGCTACGATGGGAGAATCTAGGTAGGTTACCCCACGTTCGGCGACGGAAAACGCGAGCATCAACGCTGACTGAGTTGGGCTGTAGGCAGGAACTTGTGGCATGGCTCAACAGCCTGCTGCAGCTGAATGTCACCAAGGTCGAACAGTGCGGTACTGGGTAAGCTTCCTTCCCGTCGGCGAGGAATCGGAGTTGGTAAGCTTGTCAGAGGTACTGACAACCCCTCCTACAGAGCGGCTCTTTGCCAGATCTTCGACAGCATCTATCTTGATATCCCAATGGCCCGCGTCAAGTTCAACGTCAACACCGAATATGCCTACCTGCAAAACTTCAAGATCTTGCAAAGTTCGTCACTACCCCTCCCTCCGTCCCTCCCCCCTATTATGCATATGCCATGGCAACTAACATCCCCTCCCCTCCGGCAGACTGCTTCACCAAACACCAAGTCGACCGCATCATCCCCGTCGAGTCCCTGATCAAATGCAAAATGCAAGACAACCTCGAGTTCCTGCAATGGTCCAAGCGCTACTGGGACCAGTACTTCCCCGGCGGCGACTACGACGCCGTATCACGCCGACGCGGCTCGGGTGCACCCCCCGCCGCCGCCCCCGCCTCGCGCACCTCAGCAGGCTCAGCAGCCGCCCGTCGCGGCGGAACCACGCCAACGACCGGAGGAGCCCGCATCGGCGCCAGCAAGGTCGGTGGTGGTGGTGCCGCCTCGGCGGCGCTGCTGGCTGAGAACAACACGCTGAAGGAGACGGTGCAGGGTCTGGAGCGGGAGAGGGACTTCTACTTCTCGAAGCTGAGGGATATCGAGCTGTTGATCCAGCAGGCGGTTGAGGAGGACCCGGAGATCGAGAAGCAGGAGGATGGCCTTATCAAGCATATCCAGACCATTCTGTACAGCACGGAAGACGGCTTTGAGATCCCGGCGGAGGGAGAGGGGTTGGATGATCAAGAGACTTTTTAAGCGGGAGTGCGTCTGGTCAGGAGAGCGATACCACATATATGTTTGAGGTAATGAGAGGGGGTAAATCTGGGATAGGGGGGGATCCGAATGTTGAGGTTACGAAGTACGAAGTACATGAATCAAGAGGAGGCGGCATGAGCGATTCAAACATGAATGCTTTCCGCATAAGAAAAGGAACGGCAAGTACTATCATAGATTGCGCAGAGCATACTTGATTAAATGAATGTTTGGTACCTTCAACTTGCACTTCTTTGCACGTGCTATTACTTCTGTAGGACCATAGGCGTCTATATAATTTGGTTCAGGCCCCGAATTTTGGGGGTTGTCCGCTCTCATGTCGCCCCGATGACCCCGTGTGGACTCGCTAAAATCCGGGGTTACCAGAGAACCTAGTAAAGCCCATGATCCCAGGCACTAAGACAATCACAACGTCACCAGGCATCTACCCGTTGAATCCATCTACTCGTGCACTATCCACACTTCAATCTTCAGCGTTCCCTTCTTCATTACTGCATATATACCCCACAGAGTACCACGATAGCAATACAATAGCAATACAAGACACCACAGAGAGCAACGAAGCCCAAATACTCTCCCTCCAATCCTCCAACCCACCATCAAACCGCCATTACACCCTCACC
Source organism: Pseudogymnoascus sp. VKM F-4518 (FW-2643) (assembly GCA_000750925.1). Classification (NCBI taxonomy): domain Eukaryota; kingdom Fungi; phylum Ascomycota; class Leotiomycetes; order Thelebolales; family Thelebolaceae; genus Pseudogymnoascus; species Pseudogymnoascus sp. VKM F-4518 (FW-2643). The sequence goes on from JPKC01002512.1 coordinate 17,557, forward strand.
ACCACACCCTAACGCCATGGCGCCTCCCCTCGAAATCTCCATCCCAACAACCACCATCTCCTCCCCCGCCTCCTCCCCCCCATACGCCCTCTACAACATCACCCTCCGCCTCCCCCTCCGCACCTTCATCGTACAAAAACGTTACTCCGAATTCGTCGCCCTCGACACAGCCCTCAAAACCCAACTCCCCACCCCGCCACCCATCCCGCTCCCCTCCAAATCCTGGCCCCTCCCCTTCATGCGCACCTCCATCAACCCCACCCTCGTCGAAGAGCGCCGCGCAGCACTAGAACAATACCTCCGCGCCATCGCCGAGACGCCCGACCCCCAGTGGCGCTCCACCAGCGTCTGGCGCACCTTCCTGAACCTGCCGTCCTCGGCCGCTAGCCAGGCGAGCAGCCGCTCCGCCGAGGCGCATACTGATATAACGGGGATTTCGGACCTGAAGGGCGGAGGGGCGAATTTGGATGCAGCGGCCTGGCTGGATGTGCTGAGGGAGATGAAGGCGGGGTTGCATTCGGCGAGGTTGTGGTTGGGGAAGAGGGATGGGGCGACGACGAGCCAGGCGCAGCATGAGGCGAGCGCTAGTGCGAAGAAATGTTTGGTCAAGGCCGGGCTGCTGGTGCAGACGCTGGAGGAGGGGTTGAAGGCGCTGGCGGGGTCGAGAGGTCTTGGGGAGGGCGAGTTGAGGAGGAGGAGGGATCTGGTGAATAGTGCGAAGGTGGAGAAGGAGGGGTTGGAGAAGCTGGCGGCAAGTTTGGCATTGAAGGGTAATACGGGGGGTTCGTCGGCGGGGGGTGGTAGCTCGGTGGCGGCGAGCTCGGCGGATAGGACAGAGTTGTTTGGAGGGGGCGCTTCGAGGCCGAAAGGCAGGGTGTTGGGTGCGCCAGCACAGGAGACAGAGAGGACTAGAGAGCTGGATAATGAAGGGGTGGTGCAGCTACAGAAGCAAATGATGCAGGAACAGGATCTGGATCTGGATGAGCTGGCTAAGATTGTACGGAGGCAAAAGGAGATGGGCATTGCGATCAGCGATGAGCTGGATCTCCAGAACGAGATGCTGACCAGGGTGGATGAGGATGTTACTCGTGTTGGAGGGAAGCTTGAGATTGCTAAGAAGCGCACTGGCAAGATTAGATGATGTGGGACGGGGAGCTGTGGTTACGGGTGTTGTCAAATACTAGGTGTGTGTATTATATAATTATTCCCTGTGCTGTACAATATAGGACGTTGTTTACTCTTGCCTAGAGGCTGGAAGTTTCTGCCTCTTTCTGTTGCTATGTTCACCTTCTAACCATTGTTAAGTTCACATTAAATTACTTGAAGGGGCTGTTTACAATGACTGCTGGCTTAGAAGAAGTAGCGCGCCCTCCTTTGTACGCGTCCTCTTTAGGCCCCATCAACAAATCTCACAACTTTTCAGCTCCGCCAACACTTTGCTGAAAACTACCAACTTTTCTTCAAGCTTGAAGAGCAAGCTTGCTCTTTACTCTTTCTAGATACAAATAGCAGACACAGTAGCACAGTAGCAGATACACTAGCCGCCATAGTGAAGATGAGCAACAACGACACCCCCAAGAATATTGGAGGGTCGAGAACGGTAAGGCACTCTCATGTCCACTTTTGAGAATAATAACTAATATGAATCTGTAGAAGGGTGATCTCAGTGAACAAGGTGCTAAATCAAGGACCAACACCATCATTCGCATCAAGGAAGCTTGGGGAGTCTCTGAGCTCATGGATATTTTCCCCAAGGAAATCAGACCTAAAGATGAGCTTGGCAGCACTACTGTGTCTATCCTACGCACCATCTCAAACAACTGCCCGGATCTGAAGAAAGCTCAGAATGGAATGCTTAGTGTCTGCAGAAATCCTGACGGGTCCTACAAAACATTTAGCTTCAGCCAGTGCAAGGCGCTTGCGGACCAACTCAAGGAGATGAAGAACATGCTTTCTGCAGGCGGCACTCAGTCTGCCAAGAAGAAAGGCGTTACCCCGAAGTCCTCGGCGCCAAACACTCCCGCCAAATTTGAGTCCTCTTCTACACCATCGTCTCCGCTGAAAGCCAGACATGTCAAGAAAGATAAGGCTCAAGCTGCTGGCCAAGAATTGTTGGCCTCCATTGGAAAAACTTCCGTGAAACCCACTGCCACTGAGGATGAAGAGGAGAACTCGATCGTCGTCGATACAGCTCCCAGGGCGATGAAATCTAAGAAGAATGCCAGAGCTCAGCCCCCTCAAGAGAAGCAGGAACAGACCCTGCCACTGAAGCCTGCGGCCACAGCCCCTGTCGCCGTTATGTCCATGGAAGGATCTCAGACCCTTACCAAGGCGCTCACAGTGCCTGTTGCTATCATGTCCAAGGATGGATCTCAGGCCTCTGGTATGGCGACCACAGTCCCTGTTGCTGCCATCTCCAAGAATGGATCTCAGACCTCTGGCTTGAAAAATTCTCGTAAGAAGGCATGGATCAATACTGCTGGCCATGATTCTGATTCCGAGGAGTCTGGTTCTGACGACACGGTGCTTCCCCTCGACATGGTGAATTGTAATGCACCGCCTGCCAAAGCCGCTGATGGTGGCTTCGCAAAGTCAACTGAGAAGCCTATCATAAGCCGATTCGCTACCTCTGAGACGGTAAGTAGTTTCTTGTTCAATCTTTTTTCTTTGTTCGGAGATGTATTAATACATGTACCTCCAGATTGGCAGAATGGTTGTTCCAAGCAGAGAATTGGTGCACCCGTTCAGTAACAAACATCAGAAGCGTCTTGAGCCGAATGAAACTTCCAACCCACCAACCGACAAACATGCGCAGAAAAAGAAGCCTTTCGCAAACTTGATGACTACCACTGTTCAGCCAAAGCCCAAGACCTCAGAACCACCCAAGCGTCGCATCCAGAAAGGTGGCGATATTAAGAAGGGAATCGAGATGGACATCCAGGCCGAATTGGGCATTCAGAAGGGTGTTGATAAGGGGAAGGACATCGAAATGGATACTCAGGCCGAATCAAGCATCCAGAACGTCGATTCCAATAAGGAGACTCAACCAGACACCGGAATTTCTCCATCTGAAGTCGTCATGAGCGACGCGCCGACCATGGAAGTTGCGCAGGTACGTAGCTACGCAATAGCCCCCTATAATTTCTCGCGAATACGCACTAACATCTAATCCAGCAGGTTGAGGCTACCGAACCAACCGCCACCGCCACCAGGACCCTGCTTCCAACCTCGCCGCTCAAGAAGCGCACCGCTTCAACCATGCTTCGTGCGGCCGAGGAGCCCAATCTGCAGGTTGAGCGTTCCATGCGCGCTCGCCTGGAGCAACACGCCGCTCCCTACGGCAACGAGAGAGCAATTGCTGATGTCTTGCAATTCGAGCGTGTCATCACCACCATCACCCAGGCCGCTATGGAATCTGTCACCGCTTCGTCGTTTGCTAGTGCCAGTGGCCGCAGCGGCCAGGAATTGAAGGCTGAGGACTCCAAGGCGGAGTATATAAGCCTTTTGACTTCTTTCATGGCCAGCGTCGAAAAGTCCAAGGCACGCCTGCTGGAGATTGCCGAGAGGGAGGAATAGTTCCTGATTTCAGTTCATTTCCTGTGGTGGGCACAGGCAGGTTACGAGGGAGGAAATGTTGTTGATTGCAGTTTATTTCCTGTGGTGGGCACAGGCAGGTTACGAGGGATGAAGAGTAGTTGATTGCAGTTCATTTTCTGTGGTGGGCACAGACATGTTATGAGAGATGAGAATATGAATCACAGGACTATTGAGTTATGAGTTGTGGGTTGTGGCTATTATTGAAATGCGTATGTATATGAGTTGTCGTGAAATATGTTATAATCGACCAGGACCCTGTGAGCCCGTATGAATCTACACGACATCCCAAGCCAATGCGGCACTTATATGAGAATGAGCCCCTATCCAAGTGACGCCCCAAGTCAACGAACCAAGCCGCCGCCATGCCACTGACCCCCGTATCCACCGCATATACTATATGGAAAGAACGATTACCAAGCAAATCCTCAATCGCAGCTTCCTCAAGAACTCCCAAGTTTCTAGATATGGCAAGAACGATTACCAAGCAAGCCTTAATCGCAGCTTCCTCAGAACTTTCAATCTCTAGATATGGAAAGAATGATTATCAAGCAAGCCTCATCGCAGCTTCCTCGGAATTTCCAGACCCTATATGGAAGGAACGATTACAAAGCAATGCCTCGATCGCAGCTTCTTCAAGAACCTTTAGGCCTTATATATGGAAAGAACGATTACCAAGCAAGCCTCAATCGCAGCTTCCCCCGATCCCCAAGGCCCTATATATATGGAAAGGACGATTACCAAGCAAAGCCACAGTCGCAGCTTCCGATATAGGGATCTGCTGTTAGGATATCTGTGCGCCGTTGAAAATATTTGGAGTTGTACCTTGCCATTGGCAGTCCGACGGGACTGGAGCCCCACAGGTATTTGTTGAAAGGATTGAAAGCAATCAATTAGAAGAGACTTGCAAAAGTTGGACCAGCATCTTGACAAAATGATAATTTTTTAAGTTGCCCTGGCAACCAGTGATAATAGAAGCAGGCTATCCACGAAACGAAACAAAAAAAAGCTTACGTTCAAGAAATGAATACTGGTTCTCACGATATGGGGAAAGCGGATCATGTGTACTGTCGCATACAGAAGCGTTTACTAATGGAAGCTATCTGCCTATCAGATAGAGACATTTCGTCCAAGCCAAAGCGTTCAAATTCTAAGCCTCTCCAGGAGCCTTGAATGGCACCTTGAGCGCAAACGACTTCAGATACTCGTAATCCGGGATATTCGCATCGACGCACTCCCGAATGATCCTAGCCCCCTCCGCACCATATGTCTCCTTCCAACACTCATTCTCTTCTTCGACGGTCTTCGTTTTCTTTGCCTTGGCGAAACACAGGTCAGCGCCAAATCTTCATAGGAGGTCTTGATTACAGCAATATCGTCGCTGAGAACTCAAGACTGGGTATGTAACTCACGTGTTTCGAATCCCTGGGCTTCAAGCTACAGCTCTCAATCGCATCATTGTGGAAGCCTCTCCACTTCTCAAAGGCCCTCTTGGCCTGAGCGTGGTCCTCCTCGGTATCCCAGTTCAACATCCCGGGATCATAGTCCATACCAACTTCCTTGCAGTATGCCTCGATGATGCCATTCGGGTTGTCCAGCAAATCATCCGCATCAATCATCGTGATGCTTACCTCTCCGTTCGGAAGGTTTCCCTCGTACTTACCCGCAATTGCCGGGCCGACATGTCCCTTTGACTTGAGGAAGTCGAACACGCGGCGAAGCTCATCGTACCCGGCTTCGCTGGGATCAAAGTTGTAGAATCCGGTCACCTTGTTGAGGGGAGGGATGGTGCAGCGGAAATATGAGGGGATGCTGCTGCGTGGGTGGCGGATCAGGAATGTGAAGTGGAACTTCTTCAGGATCTCCTCGGGGACCACGGTAGGGTTTCCGGGCTCAGCCTCGGTATTGTAGGGGTACGGGGCAGATGAGGTGGCATTGCCGTTGGTAACATTGCCGTTGGTAGCATGGCCATTGGTAGCATGGCCATTGGCAGCATGGCCGTTGGTAGTATGGCCGTTGGTAGTATGGCCGTTGGTAGTATGGCCGTTGGTAGTATGGCCGTTGGCAGCGTTGCCGTTGGTAACATGACCGTTGGTGCCATTGCCGTTGGTGGCGGCAACGCCATTGGTAACGCCGTTCGTAACGCCGTTCGTAACAGCGCCATTGGTGCCGACGCCACGCTTGGGTGCGCCAGCTAACGAAGGGGCAATGGATGCGGGTTTACCATACGGCGGAGCAAGGTAGTGTGTGATATCCTTGATGAAGACGCGCTTGCCCTGGAGAGTTGTGTTAATTTGATGCTAATACTAAAACGCAGTCTGCCGAAAATTGAACAAGTGAGAGAATTCTCATTTGAAATAGCTCTGCAGAGTCGGGGATTTAGCTGCTTCGATGATTTATTGGGATATAACGTGATATAACGTGAATTGTGCCGTTATCAAAGGGCTCAAAACGCGTCACGCAAGTCGGGCTCTGCCATCATGTGACTAAAGTCACAAGATGGCAGAGCCCGATTAACCCCCTCACCATGAAATTCGAGATGAGGAGACATTCTCGTCCCAAGCAACTCTAAATAACAGATGAAATCGCTCAGGGGTAGAGTGCACATATAAAATCGTCCGAGAAACATTGAAAATACGAGACGAGCAGCATTCTCGCCATGTAACAGTGAATAACACGTGACAATCGGATGAAATCGCTGAAAACATGAAAGAAAGCACGAAGGGACAACGTATCAAATCGGCCTTACCTGTTGGGTTTGCTTCTCGATTTCATCAAAGACAGATTTAAATGTGGAGTCGGAGAATCCGGACTCGTCTCTCGCCTTCACATCATCCTCATACCGGCTCGATAGCCTCTCAGGCCCAAAGTAGAAGGCGTCGCCAAAGGGTTCATGGATGCATTGGAGATCTTTCCTGGTCATGAACACCTAGGTGAGGTTAGCCGGGGCGGTTTGGGGATCTTTAAGTTTGGAACATGCCCGTTCGAAGGCGGTCGAGCATGCGCGCGGGTGAGTCGCCACGAAGATAGGTTTGTTGGACATAGTGATACAGTTGTTGTTGTTGTACAACGTCGTACAACCGGTTATAGGGACGTGTAAAATATACTTTGTACAGGAGAATACAAATTCTAGGTCGTGATAATCGTTATTTCTTCCCGCAAACAGATGGTATGATGCTTTTCGTGGTTCGACTGATACTGATACTGATACTTCGAAGTGTGTTCTCAAGTCGCGAGTTCCTCCCACGATCTGTTGGAAAAACCGGGTGTATATATATACTTATAGGGAAGTAGGGGCCGACGAGGCTTGCCAGCGTATTAATATAAACACGAATCGAAACTGCTTGCCCATTCACTCTCCCGCGTCGTCGCCCCCCGAGACATATCTCACCCCCACCCCCCCGGCGAGCCACTGAACGGGCCCGCTGGTTTGCGGGTACAGATAGACCGGCGCGCAAAGCGATGTGGGATGGATAAAGCGAAGTGGGGAGGCGCAGCGTCATAGATGGTACTCGTTCCTTGCAGTTGGCTCCATATTTTCTTTTCCGAGAACACCCAGACGCTGGGTTTACGTCAGAGAGGAAAAAATGGTTTCGACTTGAAAGTGATGCCCGCCAATGGAACAGCCGGGGCTCTCCACGCCAGAGGCGTTGGATCTAGGTAAAAGCTTGCTTACTAGCAGTGCTAGCCAAGTACTGTTTGCACTGCATTTGACCCGCCCGCGCCAAGAACACCATGGCAGTATCGGGTGTATGCTTTTAGCAGGGTGCAGTAGCACTTGTTCGGGCGTATATCAGAATCGGACGAAGAGTTTGCACAGCTGACACCCTTATAACATCTAGAAGTAGAGTAAGTAGAGTAAGTAGAGTAAGTAGAGTAAGTAGAGTAAGTATGCATACTGAGTGCCCTAGTTTAGCTGGTTTTGCCGTGAGTTGCCGTGGCCACATGTTTGTTCCGTCGGAAACTAAACTTTGCCTGCCCCATCGGGGTGAAAAGGACGCATACAATCTAATCTTATCTTGGTATCCGGGCACGTGGCAAAATGCCAATAGAGCACGGCCAGAATGCAGTGAAATGCAAAAATAGAATAGCTAAAAAACTCAACGAGCACGTCATCGCTGGGTGGTCACTCTCACATCATGAATGGAAGACTATATAAGACGTCGCATGTGCTAGTCATCTGGCTTTTTTTCTTTGCATACCGTGGGGGGCAAAAGCTGTGTCATGAGATTCATTTTTCAGCCCTTCTCAGAGAAGATCTCTCAGTTTGCTAAGCACCTAGATCTAGACCGTAGAAGACTGTGTATTTCAAAACAATACGATAATTCGCCCCATCTGAACGCCCCAAATGCCCGGTATCATGCAATGACAACAACGCTTCAGCTCCAACCAAATTCCACTGCTACCAGTCGATATGTCACCGAATGCCCCTTGATTTTTATCCATACGCCGAGCCTCAAGACGGCGGCCCCACTCTACCCCAGAGTTTCGTCCCCCTCCAGATCCTTAAATGAGCTCCCGTAAGGGGGTGAGCCAATAGCCTCAAAGTCGATCTGGTCAAGGTCGGTTGATTGGTCCCCACCCAGGCTGACGCCATTCTTTGGCTCCAGTTCGAGGCCGGCATTAATGATGTTCATGCGCAGTATGCGTTGTCGGAGTTCCCGTTCATATTCCTTTACTGAATCCAGGGTCTTTTGCTGGAGTTGGGCTCGGGGTGATGGGATGACTGCATTAAGCGTCTACAAAATAGTCAGTCAGTACATGGTACATAGATTGTAGAGAAAGAGAACTCACGCCTTTGATGGTATCAATCCTCGCGTTCAAGGTCCCATTCTTGATCATTCCCAACAGCTCTTCCTCAATCGATTCCCCAGACTGGGCAAACGACGCATTCAAACTTTCCAATGTGACGCATGAGAAGGGGATGAAGTATTGGGCGATGCTCTTGCTTCGAATAAGGCGGAATATATCTGAGACATGGCTGGATAGGTGAATATCAAGAAGATAGTCGTTTCGGTAACCTTCGAGAATTGACAAGCACACAGAATATCTGCCGTTGACGAATGAAGTAATGGCTCGGCGGACCTCTGGCTCAAGCTCCAGATAACTCCTGAAAGTCGTACTGTTGAGCACTTTCTTCTGCAGCTGATCTCGGTCTATCGAAGCAAGCGCGCAAAGCCCTCCATATATGGCCACATCGTTCCCGCTCATAATCGCAGGTGCATCCATGCCTGTACCGACTCCAAGAAATGAAGTCGCCGCATCACTGTATTTTTTCTGGGCCATAAACGCCAACCCTTGAGCAATCTTGATAAATGGCTGTACAGCCTTTGCTTCTTCTGTTTGCGTTTGCTCTGTCACGGATAAGAGTTTTTGGGCGTGGTTGACGGCACCCAGCCAGTTCTTTTGTTCGATTGTGATTGTCGTCAAGTGCTTGTTGAGCTCGATGATGTGTTTGTTGATGATCGCATCCTGTCTCATCCTTTGGTATGCTTCATATGCTTTTTGTAGATTCCCAATGCTCTGGTAAAATTTGCCGCAGTCCTCGTTTCCAATCTACACTTTATGTCAATACTTGGTGTTGGTTGGCGTCCAATACCACCTACCCGTATGCTTTCTTTGATGAGGTTGTTCTTGTAGCCCTTCAATTCTGCTTCTAGACGTGCCCCTTCGACTTTATTCTGTTTCTCCATGCTGGTGACCCATTGAGCATCGTGTTGTGCTTCTGGTTCGTCCGGGGCGACGCGACTGTACGCCTCTTGGGCCGCGTTGTAATGTGCGACATTCCGACCTTTCTTTGCCTCTGCCACAGCCGCTTTGAGTGCCTCGGTGCGTAATACCGTCGAGTGTAATCCGATAAATAACAGGCGCTCAAATTTTGTCGTGCCTATGTGCCCAAGTCAGACCAGAACTATGGAGCTGTGACGGTAAGGCGGGGTCGGTTTTGACACGGGGCAGTCGGGAAACAGTTTGGGGATCGTGAAGAAGCCGTGAAATGCCATATAACGAGGCGCAGTGCTGAGGGGCCCACGTACCTGTGTAGTTTTGGATGTAGGTTTCGAGATCGAGCTTCGGTGGTTCTAGTTATCATATCAACACCGGAGTTGCGGCTTATACCCAGACACGGGAGCTCTCTTACCAGTGACCTCGCCGATCGGCCCACTTTGAGATGGCTGCTGGCCTTTCGCCATGATGAGCTGTGGTGAAGTTGGCAAAGTGGCCTAGCCTTGGAATTAAACAAAAAGGTGCCGGCGTTATCGTGAAGCAAGCTTGGATATCCATTGATCGTTTCCAGCGCGGGGGAGACAATTGGCAAGGCACCAACCAGGCTTACCTAAAGCCCTAGTGAAGTTGAGCAAACCGCGCAAATACGGATCCAACAGGGGTACTTGTGTACCAGAGTACAGCCGAACAAGTACTAGTGGCGGTTCATCGTAGCACCGATACCAAAGCTTATTGGACAACCTTATTATTTCTGGATCGGGTGTCTTGCTATCGAAAGACGACGTCAGTCTTCTCCATATTACGAGTTCGACACTATCAGCCATCAAGAGGGCGGGATCTCTATTGCAATATCCGCAATGACACTTTTATCACCGCCGTGATAACAGCTTCTCCTAGCATTCCACATACCATCTTACTTTGATCTCACCCTGCGCTCGAGAGTTCGAAATATCAACAACGGCGCATTACGCGTATACTCACATGGGGTGGACCCAGGCTCCGCTAAAGTAAAGGCGATCCAAACTTCCAAGTTGCGCAACGCTTCCCCCTACCCTCAGCAGGCGGGTTTCACCCAGGTGGTTACTTACCCGTCGACAACTCTCGTCCCTTCTTTTCTTCCATTATATGCCAAGCAGCTATGATTGTATCAGTCCCGAGGCGCATGCTGCCCGTTGTGGTCTGCACAGGCTTCGTTTTCATTGTTTTAATGATACGGACCTTTTCATCTAACACATGGCAAAGTTTACCACTGGAGAAGATTGGGCTAGGAGAAGTAAAGGGAGATGACGATATCACCATCATTACACCAGGGGGGAAACAAAACCACGATGACGATCCAGGCGGAATGCAATCTGTCGAGGACGAGGGACAGCCAGAAGTTGAGATGGGCAAGATGCCAGAAACATTCCCGGCAGGACAAGCAAAACCACCGGGCTCGACATACACGAAGATGTTGATTGTCCCAAAGACGAAGGCTGAAGATACATCGTGGATCGATCAGAATTTCCCTGCTGGGGGTTCTCTGAACACATCCATGTACATTGCCGACGACCCAACTGCACCCCTCCACCCGCCAAAGAATAAAGGCAACGAAGTCATGATATACCTCACCTACATAATCGACCACTACGACGACCTCGCTGATGTCAACATCTTCATACATGCACATCAGTTCGCATGGCATAATGACGAGCTGCTTGACTCCGACTCTGCACAGATGGTAAGCCGGCTCTCTGCGGAAAGAGTTCAGAGAGAGGGGTACGTGAATCTGCGCTGCCATTGGTACCCAGGCTGCCCAGACTGGATGCACCCTGGCACGACAGAGTTCGATGTCAACAAGCAAGAGGAGCGTATGCTAGCGCAGTCGTGGAGTGAATTGTTTCCCATGGATTCCATTCCAACTGTTCTGGCGCAGCCTTGTTGTGCACAGTTCGCTTTGTCAAGGGACCGTATTCGGGCCTTGCCCAAGGCCCGTTATGTGTTCTACCGGGATTGGTTGTTGCGGACACCACTTCATAACCATATCTCTGGCAGAGTCTGGGAGTATGTCTGGCACTACCTGTTCACCGGCCAAAATATCATGTGCCCCAAGGAGAATGTGTGTTACTGTGACGGTTTCGGGGTGTGCTTTGGAGGCGAACAGGAATACAATAGTTTTTACAACAAAGTGCACGAGAAGTCACACCATCAGGACAGGCTCAAGGTGGTTGAGGCAAATACAAAGAAGATTAAGGAAATGGAAGAGAAGGGAGAGTTGGACGAGGCAAGCGCATTGGACGTGCCAAAGACTGGCGAAGCTGCCGAGTTGAAACAAAAAATCGACGAGCTCGGTGGATGGATACAGAGGGAGAAAGAAAAGGCTATTGAACGGGGCGCCAATCCGGCAAATAGAGCCAAGGAGGCTGGACGGCCATGGAAGGAGGGTGACGGTTTTTAATGGTGTCATTATGACGGAGTCCAAAGGATCGATGTTATGGCATCGGATTGTACAAATGGGATGTCCGAGTATGTGTATTAAAGGTGTGCATTTGGCGCATTTTTGAATTGGGTTGGACATTATAGAATGGGGTGCGGTTGTTATTTAACAATATGGAGATGTTAAGAATGCCAGAGATGGAATATTGGCTAGCAGTATCATACGGGATTACTTCCCAGTCGATGTAGTTGTCTCTATAGTTCTAGTCAAGAATTAGGAAGGAGAGATTATTTTTTAGATCTTTATGGAAACAGTTGTGTTATTCCCTCCATATTACTTGTAGTAAATAATAGGGGCTTATAGTTAAACGCACAATACTAGCATCACCAGCCAACCACCAAACTTGACAATGCAGCGCTCATAAGCAATGTGCTCCTTTTGAGTTTAACTCTAACTTCTGGTGGTACAATATCCCTTGCGCCCAATAGTATCTACAATACATATACACCTCCTTCTAACCTCCATCGTCTCATACAGTGGCTCTGCTCCCAATATCCTGCTCTACCTAGTATTCTTCTTCTGGTAATTCCGCAATTGCCCTCCTGTTATTCCTTGTCGTCTCCCAGTTGTCATGTACCACCGACTCAGGCCAACTTGCAGCATACTCCGCATCCAAAATATCCGACCACCTCACAGTTGTCGAAATCTCCTCCACTTCCTTCTCTGCCTTGTCCCCAACCGACTTCTCAACCTTGGAAACCTTTCCCAATGTCGCCGAAATATCAGCAATGCTGTTTGCCCGTTGATCGCAAAGCTTGCGGCCTCTCAGCTTCCTGCTCAGCGTCCTTCCCTTGTCGTCCAAGCCGAGCTCCTTTGGCCATTGTGTCTCATGTAGTGTTCGGTATTCGCGCAACATGCGGAATGCATTGAGACCTGCAGCAGAGTGGCCGGCTGGGAACTCAATACGCGCGAGAGGAAACCAGAGATCTTTTCGTAGGGCGGCTGGGACGGTTTTCTTGCCGTTGTATGGCAGTTGACGCAGAGCTTTGTTGTTCTGTCGTCCGTTAGCGCCTCGTTCAATTGTAGACACCGCGCAGCAAAGTATGATCAGGATTAACAAGTAAGGGAGGGTGCAATACCTTTACGTTCTGCTTCAGGGAGTAGACCACTTGCTTGGTCTGGAGATGGCTGTAGACGAATATTTGCCGGCCATGTTCCACTTCTGGCTTGACAGAAACAGAGGCATTGCGTACTTTATCGGCAAACCTTGACCCGGTTCGAGCTATCTGTGACACCGTGCTTGAGCTCATGATTCCGGCTTGGGCGCAATTGTCCTGTTAAAGTGTCTCCTCTCCATATCGAAGTCTACGAGATCCACGCTAAGAAATTCCACTAATAGCACGTGACTCGCCGAACAGACCAGGCTGAGAAGGCAGCTTTCGCAGCCTTGTACCAGGGTCGCGCTAGTCCTCATAGGGATGGAACCATCGGGAAGGTAGGCGGGGTTGCTGGTCATCACTAGATAGTTCCAGCACCAAAATTGGACTACTATAGTTGTGATATCATATATACATAGTTCTATTTGACACAGGGCTTCATTATATAAGGGATCATCTTGCTACATATTCTGCAAACCACTTTATCATCACTATCAACGCAAACAACATCCAGCCTTGTGTCTAACCAAAGCAAGCTACGTAACCGGCCTCGACAAGCAAGCTACGTAACCAGTCTCGACAAGCAAGCTACGTAACCAGCCTCGACAAGTTATCTTGAAGTCGACGCCACTTATAAATTAACAACAACATTGTGAACAACGAACCTCATATTTTCAAACTAAAATCACAGGCATAGAGGGGCATCATGGCTTCCTCAAACATGCAATTCACAGACCGGGCGAAGAAAGCCCTCGAAGACTCCATGGTCCTGGCAGAGCAATATGCACACTCACAGCTATTGCCCATCCACCTTGCCGTCTCGCTCCTCGACCCGCTGCCGGATGAGAGCAAAGACCAGCAGCAATCAGTCAACGCTTCACACGGGCCCGCACAGTCATCATTCTTCCGCCAGGTCGTCGAACGTGCCCATGGCGATCCTCAACTCTTCGACAGAGCCCTCAAGAAGGCCCTGGTTAGATTACCTAGCCAAGACCCTCCGCCGGACCAAATCGCGATGTCGCCCGCCTTCAGCAAAATCCTTAGATCGGCAAACGAGCTACAGAAGACTCAAAAGGATAGCTATATCGCCGTCGACCATATGATCACAGCACTGGCACAAGACGCAACCGTTCAAAAGGCATTGAGCGATTCCAACATACCTAATTCGAAGCTGGTGCAAGATGCGGTGCAACAGATTAGAGGAACGAAGAGGGTCGACTCGAAGACTGCGGATACGGAAGAAGAGAGCGAGAACTTGAAGAAGTTTACAATCGATATGACAGCAATGGCAAGACAAGGCAAAATTGACCCTGTTATCGGACGAGAGGAAGAAATCAGACGAGTCATTCGTATTCTTTCGAGGAGAACGAAGAACAACCCGGTGTTGATCGGTGAGCCCGGTGTCGGCAAGACCACTGTCGTCGAGGGTTTGGCGCAGCGAATCGTCAATCAGGATGTGCCAGACAAACTTGCCGCTTGCAAGCTTCTATCTCTCGATGTCGGTTCACTAGTCGCCGGAGCTAAATACCGTGGAGAGTTTGAGGAGAGAATGAAGGGCGTTTTGAAGGAAATTGAAGACTCTAAGGAGATGATCGTTCTATTCGTTGACGAGATGCATCTTCTTATGGGTGCCGGTGCGAGCGGCGAGGGTGGCATGGACGCTGCCAATTTACTCAAGCCTATGCTTGCTCGCGGACAGCTTCATTGTATTGGAGCCACGACTTTGAACGAATACCGAAAGTACATCGAAAAGGATGCCGCCTTCGAACGTCGTTTCCAACAAGTTATCGTCAATGAACCGACTATCCCAGAGACCATCTCTATTCTCAGAGGCCTCAAAGAGCGCTATGAAACTCACCACGGGGTCACGATTGCCGATGCTGCTCTTGTCTCTGCAGCAACTCTTGCAGCTCGATACCTTACGGGCAGAAGGTTGCCAGATTCTGCAGTTGACCTGATTGACGAGGCTGCTGCCGCAGTCCAAGTTGCCAGAGAATCCCAGCCAGAAATCATCGATTCTTTGGAGAGAAAGCTGAGGCAATTGAAGATCGAAATCCACGCGTTATCAAGCGAAAAGGATGAAGCATCTAAAGTTCGCCTTAAGCAAGCAAAGCAAGATGCAAGCAACGTCGAGGAAGAGCTCCGACCACTCCGTGACAAGTATGATAACGAGAGGAAGAGAGGCAAGAGCATTCAGGAGGCCAAGATGAAGCTTGACCAGCTGAAGTTCAAGCAGGAAGAGGCATCTCGCATTGGAGATGTCGGACGCGCCGCTGATCTCAAGTACAACGCAATTCCAGAGCAAGAAGACTTGATTAAGAGTCTCGAAGAAGAAAAGAGAATGGCTGATGTGAGGTTAAACGAGACCTCGGCGGATACCGGCGGAGCCATGACCAGTGACGTCGTTGGCACAGATCAAATCAATGATATTGTGGCCCGATGGACCGGCATTCCAGTCACGAGATTGAGAACGACTGAGAAAGACAAGCTCCTTCACATGGAGAAGGTACTCGGCAAGATTGTTGTTGGCCAAAAGGAAGCTGTTGGCTCTGTCTCCAATGCTATTCGCCTTCAACGATCAGGTCTCAGCAACCCGAACCAACCTCCCAGCTTCCTGTTCTGTGGTCCGTCTGGTACCGGTAAAACCTTACTCACCAAAGCTCTGGCCGACTTCCTATTCGACGACCCCAAGGCTATGATTCGCTTCGACATGTCTGAATACCAAGAGCGGCACTCTTTGTCGCGCATGATCGGTGCCCCACCAGGTTACGTGGGCCACGATTCTGGCGGACAACTGACCGAAGCCCTTCGCCGCAAGCCCTTCTCCATTCTTTTGTTCGATGAAGTCGAGAAGGCAGCCAAGGAAGTCCTCACAGTTCTCTTGCAACTCATGGATGATGGCCGCATCACCGATGGCCAAGGCCGTGTCGTCGACGCACGCAACTGCATCGTCGTTATGACCTCCAATCTCGGTGCAGAGTTCCTGTCTCGGCAGAACGCGCCGAATGGCAAGATTGACCCAACAACAAAGGAGATGGTTATGCAAGCTCTGCGCAACTACTTTTTGCCAGAGTTTCTCAACCGTATCAGCTCCATTGTCATCTTCAACAGGCTGACAAGACATGAAATCCGCAAGATTGTGGATGTACGACTTGAAGAAATCCAGAAACGTCTCCAATCAAATGGGCGCAATGTTCATATCGAGGTCTCAGATCAGGCCAAAGATTACCTGGGCAGTGCAGGGTATAGCCCTGCATATGGTGCGAGACCGCTGGCAAGACTTATTGAGAAAGAGGTTCTCAATAGGATGGCAGTTTTGATTTTACGAGGCAGCATTAAGGATGGGGAGACGGCGAGGGTTGTCCTTGAAGACGGACGCCTTGATGTTCTCCCCAACCATGGCGAAGGCAGCGAACAAGAGAGCGAGGAGGAGGACATGGACTTGGACGACGGTGACGCATTAGATGCGATAGCAGGGGAGGATATGGATCTTTACGACTAGAGAGTCAAGGGAGTCTAGATACGATCCGACGATTAAACGAGCATTCATGATTAGCAAGGGAGTTTTTAGTGTGTTGATAAAAAAGCAAGCAATCGCACAGGCGGTTTCGTTTCATAGAAGTCAAATAGGAGAGATGGAAAGATGGAAAGAACGTAATTTTGATTTATTAGCAATCAAAGGCTCTTCAGCCATTAAACATAGAATGGGGTTTTCTGGTGAATGTCCGTGCCAATGTACCGTAGAGCCACCCAGTGCTGTAGAAAATGCGTTAAGAGCGAAGATTCCGTTGTTAACTGAATAGATGGCGGTGAGGCAAGTTTGATTCGGAGGAAGCTGACGTTATACTCCATAAAGCGTAAGGTCAACCATACACCCCAGCGGAAACCACTCATATTCAGAATCACAGTTACGTTTACTAGTAAGCTCAGGCTGAAGGATTGAGGGGTAGGTTTTAAGGAGCTCTTCCATGATCTTCTCTAGGCTATAGCAGAATAGGTGGATGGAGATGGAATCTACCTACTATTGATAATATCCCATGTAAGCTTACTTTTGTTGAACTCGTAGATATTCAATATAACGTTGCCGGGTTATATCCCCGAATTACTCTCCACAAGGCAACATTCTCACTTAACCTCCAACTTCATATCGTCAAATTGAATCTAGTTTCTCATCATAATATCTACTTGTAGCGTTATTATCAGAATGTCCGCAATGCACGCCGGTACCTACTATTTCCCACCCTGACAGTTCTTAACGTCCAACTGACCGCCGTCTTTAGGAGATGTTTGGTCTAAGTATGGCAAGGCATTTCTGCTTTTAGCAAAGGACGGCCCTGGCATCATTCCATCACGGGATATGGTGAAAGCCACCAACAAGATATACCCCTACGCCTCAGCTCTCACCGTGCTTGATCTCGGCTGTGGCGTCGGCGAGCTCACAAACGCCGTTATCGAATCCCATAGCTCCGAGTTACCCCAGTCCTCTCGACTCGTCGCTTCCGATATAGCAGCTGGGATGATAGAACAGCTTGAAGTCCGCAAGGCCGATGGACTTGCAAGGGGGACAACGGCTTGGGGCAAGGTTGAGACATCAGTCGACGACGCCCACGATCTGTCAGGGTTCTCAGATAATTCAGTGAGCCATGTGCTTGCGGGCTTCATGCTTTTCATGGTCCCGCAGCCACGCACTGTCTTGATGGAAATCCGTCGCGTGCTCACTGATGAGAACGGCGACGGTGCGTTTTCAATGAGCTCTTGGCTGGAGTTGGATAGTGAATGGTACCACATCATGACGCTCACGAACCAATTCCGGCCCGAAAGACCATCGGTGAAGATGCCGCAGGAGTGGCTCACGATTAATGGGATTCGAGGCGAGCTCGAGGGGGCAGGCTTTCGGGATGTGGATGTGTATCCTCTGAAGACGTATCTTCCGTTTGAGGGCTATGAGCAGCTGGCGGATTTCATGATGTATACGTTTCCTAACATGGATAGGATGACTGCGGGCTTTAGTGAGGAGGAGCTTGCGGAACTGCGAAGACAGATTATCGACTATGTCAAGTCGCTTCACCCTACAGCACCTTCGAAGCTGGAAGGCACCGCCATCATTGCGGTATGCAGGAAGTAAAATGGGGGCTGGGAAACAATATGGAGGATACG
The DNA here is from genome assembly GCA_000750925.1 of Pseudogymnoascus sp. VKM F-4518 (FW-2643). Taxonomy (NCBI): domain Eukaryota; kingdom Fungi; phylum Ascomycota; class Leotiomycetes; order Thelebolales; family Thelebolaceae; genus Pseudogymnoascus; species Pseudogymnoascus sp. VKM F-4518 (FW-2643). The sequence goes on from JPKC01002512.1 coordinate 35,605, forward strand.
TAGCTCGTCTGATGGTAAATACTAAGTTAAATCCGACATACTAGGTCAATATAAATTTTGCAAATACACCCATATCCACTCCATGTCTACAGCAAATATGAACAGGAACGTAATGTTTTTCATGCAAAGTGGGGTCCATAACTCCATATCAATTCTATTATATTCTTCTAGAATTTCATATCAATACATTTTGGTAAAACCCACACCCACACACCTCTCAAAGCACGAGGCTTCCCGGCTCTTCCTCCAATATCTCCTTCACTCTCTCCAGGAACACCATTCCCTGCCTCTCATCTCCCTCTGGCACACTGACACTGAATATGTTCGTCGTTGCCGCTGGTCCTGGCAGTGGCGTGGCAGGGATGCGTTTAGGAGCAGTGCTCCTGACCTTACCAGTGAGGAAGTCCAAAACATCGACGTTTTGCTTCACGGTCCTCACGCGCGGCACTGTGGCCATGGCAGTGTGTGGCAGGGCGGTAATTTGTGGCAGGAAGTTGCCGCGGACGCCGTAAGAGCTGCGGATGGTGTTGAGGCCAAGGATGTCGTCAAAGAGTTCGTCTTGCGATGGCTTTGCATTCTTGGAACGTGGGAGGTCATCGTTGGCAAAGTCGGAGGCGCGCGCGATGAAGGTCGAGAGGGGAAGATAGGTGCCAAGTTCTTTCTGGATGCGGGCCTGTACCTCGAGCGCTGCAGCCATAGAGATAGGGAGAGCAACTTGGATATCTTGCTCCACTGGTTCAGCTGCTGGTGCAGGCGTAGCCTTCTTTGGTGCCTCCTTCGGTGGCGCAATCTTGATGTTGCTGAGGTCGAGATGGGAGAGTTTTTCAATTCTTCCAGCAAGCTCCTTCGGGTATGCCTTCGAAATCTGGCCAATATATGCGAGGATGTCGCCCTTGAGGAGTTGGTTCTTGGGTCCGGAACGCTTGATCTTATCGACGTCCGATGCGGCAATACCATGCTCATGAATGAGGTGAGCAACCGATGGCAAAAGCGGATATTCTCTGGTGCTTTTGTGGGATGGTGCAGCTGATTCAGCAACCGGCTCTGCGGATTCCTCCTTTGCCTCTGCTACTTTCGCCGGCTGTTGCTCTTTTGGCGATTCTTGTTCCTTGGGTGCTTCAGCTTGAGCGGTCTCTTCAGCTGGAATCTCCAGCGAGCTTATGTCGTCACCGGATTCAGCAAGAACACCAATTCTCGCGCCAACTGGAATGCCCTTTGCACCATCACCCTTGATGATTTTAGCCACTATGCCGTCATCTTGAGCCTCAACATCCATGCTAGCCTTATCCGTTTCGATTTCCAACAGAACATCGCCAGCGACAAATGAATCACCCTCTTTCACTTTCCAGGTCGCAATGTTCCCCTCAGTCATCGTTGGCGACAGCGCCGGCATTGTGAAATTTTGTGCGGCAAGGTTTGCACGAGAGCTTCTGTAGCCTAATCCGTAGTAACAATCAGCAAATGAAGCTCAACTATTTTCCTCCGGCGGCACCGGAGTTGACAAAAGTTCACGTACCTCGTGATTGAACATCTCTCCTCAATTGCCTGGTAACAGCCCGTGAGGACAGCCTGCAAGCCGCTGCAATTGACGCCATGCTTGCTGAGTTGGCGAGGCTCAAGTGAGCTTCAAATGGGCGCCAAAGGTTGTTGAGGTTCCCGCCCACCAAAATCCCGGCGGACATGATACTCCGGAATTCGGATAAATGCAACACCGAGATATTTTTATTGCAAGTTCCGCAGCCTTGCGGATTAGTAGTCGTCCCAAATAGGCCTTCCCAAGGTGAGTTGATGCTCCATTGAAGCCAACATGGCGACGGGATACACTCATACTAACTAATATTCTCCACCAGATGTCCTGCTTCACGAGAAGCGCCATGCTGCGCTGCCAAATCCTACGAGCGCCACTCTCTCGAATTGGCCTCAGCGGCCTCAACCAAGCACCCCTCCACACGATCCCACGCCTCCCCCTCGCGCGCACCTTCACCACCACCTTCCGCCTCGCCGCCAAAAAGGCCTTCACCAAACCCTCCCCCCCAAAGCAACCTCTCAAACCCACCGCCGCCACCCCCCCAACCCAAACCTACCAATCCTACACCGCCAAGCTCGCCT